>CM060369.1:95793462-96020703 GCA_030545235.1 Helianthus tuberosus
TTGGCCTTGTAATCATCAAACAATTATATTCTCGTTGTTGTGTTTGTGAACAATTTACTTTTCTGTTTCTTTGTTTGCTGGTACACTCATCACAATTTTTTTGATATACGATGCTAACTTTAGACTGTTAATTTGCATGTATGAATTTTGCTTCAGTTACAATATGTGCATATGTTTAATTACTTTAATCAGGTATTGCGAATGAATGATGGCTATGACAGGCTATTGTGTATTGATCTTCTTGGCTTTACACTTGGTTGTGTTAAGCTCAAGTGTACAATGTTTGTTTTGTCGTTGTGCCCATTGTTTGTTCGCATGTACGAAGTGATCGTTAACAGGTTATTGTATTTTATTGACCCAGCTGTTCATTTGGTGATTCTCAACCTTGGAGGTCTACAATGTATTTTTACCTTGTATACGATGCTTTCGTGTACTGGTGGGTACGAAGTAAAAGTTGGCTGACAGGATTTTATTGTGCATGTTTGACCCGGCTGTGCACTTAGTCGTGACGAGCCTTGGTGGTCTACAATGTTTTCTGTCGTTAAGCCATCGATGTTTCCGTGTATACCCAAAGTAATATATGCAGTTGTAACAAAAATTCACAGCAGATAAGATAACCAACACTTCTTGTATTAAAGATGACGGTGTTGGACGCGTTGCCATACATTAAAAAGAAACATCGTTAAACGATTACTTATAACATCTTCTTAGCTGTTGGGCGTTCCAAGTCCTGGGGACTTCTTTGTTTTCGAGCGTGCGCAATTTGTATGCTCCCTTTCCTAGGACCTTGTCCACGATGTAGGGTCCTTCCCATTTTGGAGCCAGTTTGCTTGGTCTTTCGGCATTAGATGCCTCATTGTCTCTCAAGACGTAGTCTCCAGGGTTAAAAGTGCACACTCTGACCTTGCTGTTGTAATATTTCTCCAGCTTGGTTTTGTACTTTGCTTCGTTTATTGCTTCCATTTCCCTCCTCTCCTCTAGGAGGTCCAGATCTAACCTTCTTTGCTATTCATTGTTGATAGCGTTCATTGATAGCATTCTTGGGGATGGCAAGCCGATTTCTGCAGGTATCAGTGCTTCGGAGCCGTATACTAGACTGAACTGTGTTTCGCCGTTGCTAGTCTTTGGCATTGTCCTTTGGGCCTATAAGATACTGGGTAGTTCATCAACCCAGCCCTTTCGTTGCGTACCTAGCCTTGCTTTTATGCCATCCACAATGCTTTTGTTCACTGCCTCCACTTGACCATTTCCTTGTGGGTGTGCCACCAAGGAAAAGGTATGTTCAATGTTCAGCTCTTTGAACCAATTCTGGAGGTCTTCTGCAGCAAAGTTTGTTCCATTCTCGGTAGTGATTCTCAGAGGCAAACTGAAACGACAAATTATTTGTTCCCATATGAATCTCCAGACTACCGTAGACGTGGTTGATGCTAGAGCTTTCGCCTCCAACCATTTTGTAAAATAGTCGACAGCGACTATGATAAACTTCACCACTCCTGGGGCTTCTGGGAAAGGTCCGACCATGTCTATTCCCCACCGTTGAAACGGCCATGCCGTTGTGACCGGGACCAGTTCATTTTTAGGATGCATGGTTTTTGGTGCATGTCTCTAGCATCCGCTGCACTTCCTCAGTACCTTAACTGCATCTAAATGTATTCCCGGCCAGTAATAGCCTGCATTCATTACTTTCTCCACTACCATTCTTGGGACGACGTGGATACCGCAAATTCCTTCATGCACCTCTCGGATTAAGTTATTGGCTTCTTCGGGATCCACGCAACGTAGTAGTGGTCCGAGGTATGATTTTCTGTATAGGATGCCGTCAGACATTTGATAGTGCTCTGACTTGTATTGTATTTTTGTCGCTTTTGCCTTGTTCTCCGATAAGATTCCTGTCTGAAGGTACATGATGATTGGAGTCATCCAAGATGTCGATCTCAGCTGGATGACATTGACTTGCCTTAATGGGATGGATGGGTTGCTTAGTACCTCTATGCGCACGTCTTTAGCCAGGTGTTGAAAAATGGTTGATGCAAGTTTGCTCAGTGCGTCTGCCGGCTTGTTTTCACTTCTATTGATGTGATGTATCTTGTAGGAATCGAAGCTTTGAAGTAGGGTTCTTGCTTGCTCTAGGTATAGTGCCATGACATCTCCCTTTGCGTCATATTGACCGTTGATTTCCCACGCCACGAGCATTGAGTCAACGTGCGCTTCTATGTGCTTAACCCCCATTTTGATTACCAACCGCAATCCAGCAAGAAACGCCTCATACTCAGCCTCGTTGTTTGTGCTTTTGAAGTCCAAGCGAATGGCGCATGTGAATTCGTGCTTTTCCGGACTTATTAGCCTTAGGCCTGCTCCTGCTCCATCCTCATTAGATGCGCCGTCTGTATACAAAAGCCACGACTCTTTTGAATATTGCTTTTCTGCTTTCTCCATCGCCTTGCATTCTCTGTCCTTATTGTCAGGTACTTCTATGAGGAAATCAGCTAGCACCTGACCTTTGATTGCTGGTCTTGGTCTAAAAACCACGTTATGGCCTCCCAATTCGATAGCCTACTTTGCTAGCCTTCCTGATATTTCTGGTCTTGCTAGAATATTGCCGATGTTGTAATTTGTCAAAACATGGATAACGTGATTAGCGAAGTATCTGTGCAACCGTCTAGATGCATGGATCAGTGCTAGGGCCAGCTTTTCCAATATGGCGTATCTTGTTTTTGGATCATTCAAAGTGCGGCTTACGTAATACACTGGTGCCTGTACGCCTTATCGATCGACCAAAAGAACTGCCCCCACTGCTTTCTCTGATGCTGATAGGTACATGACCAATGGCTTATCTTTCATTGGGGCTGTAAGCGTTGGTGTTAGTGCAATACGTCTATTGACTTCGTCTTGTATCATGTAATAGGATAGAATAGGATTATCTGTGCCCGAGGTTTGAGAAACAGATTTTCAGGTTTAAGGAGGTGATTCCGCTCGAAACTGCACAAGGTCATTTCGAGCTAAATCAGAACTTTTTGATTCCGCTCCAAAGTGCACTTTGTCATTTCGAGGGAAATCAGAACTTTCTGATTCCGCTCGAAAGTGCACCATGCCATTTGGAGCGAAATCAGACATAGTATAAATAGGGTACTTGTGTTTTCATTTGGTACACTTCTGAATTTGTGTCGAAGTGCTGCCAAAGTTTGTCCAGGTTGTAATCAGTGTTATTATCAATATTAGTGACAAATTAAAGAGTATCAAGCTGTTTCCACATCCGTTTCACTGATTCCGCCTTTGACTCAGATATAAAGCTCTTCTGAACGACTCGTTTGGGTCCTACAACGATCCTACAAGTGGTATCAGAGCTCAGGAAGAAGAGTTTAGCTTGATATCATCTATTTTCTATCTTCTACACCTTCTTTCATCAGTTCAGGAAGATTTCACGGTCAAAATTGGATCAATTTTTCACAGATTGTTTAAAAGTACACATTAACAAAGCCTTGAAAGTATCATAGCAAAATTCGGACTAAAAGTGACTGAAATGAATCCTCGACTTGATTCCGCTCGAACTGACTTTGTTCGAATTAGTCTGATTCCGCTCGAAAATACATTGATTTAGCTTGAAATTGTTGATTCCGCTCCAAAGTTACCAAATTGTTGATTCCGCTCCAAACAGTCTTCAACTGATTCCGCTCGAAGTGATAAACATCTGATTCCGCTCTAAGTTGCTAAAGTCTGATTCCGCTCCAAGTTGCAAAATTCTGATTCCGCTCCAAATTGCAAAATTCTGATTCCGCTCCAAATTGCAAAATTCTGATTCCCCTCCAAAACACACTCAAGTGATTTCGCTCGAAATTCTTATTCAGCTTGAAAAGAGGATTTTTGTGTCGAGATCATTTCACGTCAATAGAGTGTCAGTTTGTTTCAGAATATTTGATATTGTGTGTACTGATTGTGTTTTGTTTGATTATTTGTCCAGGTTATTCAAGAATTTCAAATCATGGCTGAAGATTTTTCAACACGTTCTACATTGCGTTTACATCGGATACGGTAGAATCATCAGAGGTTACACCCAAAGCTATAACTAAAACGATCAAGGATAACATCAAACATGACAAATTTTATGGAACCTATTCAAAACATCCGAAGCTGGATAACATTGAAGATTATGTCTGGTGGAAGGAGAGGTTCATCAATTGGACGAAGGCATATGCACATGAGAGTTGGTTCTGTTTGAAGTTTGGTTATGAGAGCCCAGTAAATGACAAAGGAGAAGAAATTCTGATCAAAGATTATTCAGAAGATGACAGAAAGAAATTTTCTTATGAACAGAAGATGATTACTTTGATTCAGCAATCAGTTCGAGATGATATTTTCTCATTATTAGTTCATGATGGGTCATCAAAGTCTGTGTGGAAAGCTTTGAAAGTAAAAGCTAAGGGGGGTAAACAAATTCAGAAAAACAAAATAGCATTATTGAAAAAAGAATTTGATTTGTTTGACAGTTTAAAGGGAGAGACAGTGAGGAAAATGATTGAGAGGTTTTGCCATTTAAAAATTGAACTTGAAAGATTCAAAATTGTGAAAACAAGAGAAGAGATAATTGACAAAGTAATTGAAGCGTTGCCACGAGCTGATCAGTGGCAAACGTTTATTTTTATCTTGAAAAATGATGCTAAATTTGATACAATTTCTCTTGATGCATTGTTAGAAAAGATTGAGAGTCATGATCTGGAGCTACAAAAGCAAAACAAGATGAGTGGTTCATCTCATCAACAAAATGTTGGCTTGTACTTCAAAGGGAGTGTACCTTTGGAGAAAGGTGTTAGTTCACCAAAGACAGCATTCAGTGGTGAGAAGATGAAAGAACCACAAACAACTTCATCAAGTTACCATTCTGGATATCATTCATCTTCAAAATCAAGTTCTGATGAAGCTGAGGAGATTCTGTGCAACATTGCTCTTAAACTGAAGAATTCTCCTGCAATGAGCATCAATGCAACTAAGCAGCAAATGAGTTTTCTTGCATCTGTTCTGGAGTCGTATGAAGGTCTAGTGGCTGGTAAAATTGGAAACTCCGAATTAACCAAAGAAGACTACGACCAGATTGATCCGGAAGAGATGGAACTCATTGACATTCGCTGGTGTTTGGCAAGTTGCATTCGCAGAGCTCAGAGATATATGGAGATTACAGGGAAACAATCTTTGGGTGGTCCGTCAACGAAACTTGGATTTGACAAATCCAAAGTGACCTGCTTCAGATGCAAGCAAAAGGGTCATTTCAAAAGAGAATGCAGAAATTCTGAAGTTGCTGAAGGAAATGAACGTCCTTTCAATGATGATTATTATCGAAAAACGATCTACCACCGAAGCAAAGAAGAGCCGAAATTGATTGAAGATAAAACCAAATCAAGAGCTTGTTTTGTAATTCACGATGATGAAGGTTTTGACTGGAGCTCAATTTGTCCAGAAGAAGATCGTTTGGAAAATGTTCGAAAAACAGCTCATGGCAGAGCTGTGACAGAGGAAAGAAAGTTTGTTTTTGTTGCTGAAATTAAAGAAGATGTTAAAGAAGAAAAAGGCATTGTTGAAGTCAAAGAGAGAACTCGGGAAGAGATTTTATAGGAGAAAACTGAGAGAGAAAGATTTATTGTGGGATGCAGAATGCAGAAAATGGAGGAAGAATATGAGAATGCTGTTGCGAACAAACGATGGGATAAAAAGCAAGAATGTTATGTCAACAAACAAGGTGAACCAGTTGTTCCCAGATGTGACATAGTTCATGATGATGTTCTCTTTGTTATTCCTCGATCCGGCGAATATTACTCAAATGTTGCAAAAGACAAAACATATGTAAAAAGGCTGGATAAAATCATCAGGGATGCTATGACAATCAAATTGAGAAAGAGAAATGAAGAAAGAATGAAGAAGAATATTGAGAATATGGTTGATGAATTGAAGAAGGTCGCTGAGGAAGTCAAGATTGAAGAAGTGAAAGATGAAATTCAGAAAGTTGAGGATGTGAAGACGTCTGAAGAACAGAAGGTAGTTGAGAAAGGGAAGGTTGCTATTGAAGAACAGCAAGTTGAAGTAGTCAAGAATGAGAATTTGGAAGCTGGTGATGGTGTTGATGAAGTTAGTGTTGAAGAAAAGCAGAATGATGCTGATCAGAAACAGACAAAGACTGCAACAAACACCGAAGTGCCAATCACTGAGGTAAATTCCGATTCTAACATCTTAACTGAAATTGTTGAACAGTGCAAGAAATGCATGGAAACGTGCAGTGCTTGTACTGAAAAAGACGAAAAGATCAGAACAAGAAATCTTGATTTCACAAAACTTGAAGAAGTTTTCAAAAGCAAGTGCAAAGAAATGTTTGAAAATGAAAAGGTTTTAAAAGATAATAATGAAATTTTTTTGGAAAAATGTAAAAAGTTAGAAAAAGAAAATGAAGTTTTGAAAGAAAATATTTTGAAAAAGACAGAAGAATGTGATAAAAAAGAGAATGCTTTTCAGGAAATGAAAAAGGAATATGATTCAATAAAATTGGCTTATCATATTACAAAAGAATCATATGAAAAAGTAAAAAGTGAAATGAAACTTATTCAATCAAGATTGAAATATTGTTTTGAAACAGCTAATGAGTATAAGCGAAATTATGAAATAAAGCAACAGGTTGTTAATTCCTACATTGAGGATGTTGCTAAACTTAAGCGTCAGATTGTTGATTTAGAACAGGATAATAACAAGTTAAAAAGTTATCATGCGTCGTCATATGTGCTTGAAAGAATTTTCAACATAAAACTGGATGGGAAAGATTCTGAGCAAAACAAGAAGGGTATTGGCTCAGAGTTTCATCAAGTTCCACCACCGGAAAAGTTTGTGTTTTATGATGATGAAAAGGTCGAAAAAGCTTTCAACATGGTAGATCAATTGCCAGACAATATTGACGTAACCTATTCCAAATCTGATGATTCTAGTGATTCAGAGGTGGTAGGTAAAGTCGTTGAAAGTGTGTTGAAAGAAGAGTCGGTTGATACAGGTAAATCTGAATCACAGGATGAAGATGAAGGAAATTTTCATGATAGTTATCTGAAAAACACAAAATCCGAGAAAAATTTGAATGATGATTCAAAAGGATTGGTTTATACCATGATTGGATCAGACAAATTATTTTTAGATGTTGTATTCCCGATTCAGAATGTGATCTCAGAAAAGGTTGATAAAGTTTTCAAGATGGTGGAAATTGAAAAATCTGATATTTCAAAGTTTGCTGGTAAAAGTCACAAAACTTTTTATAACAAACCTGGTTTCAAGAAGAAAAACATGAAAGCTGGGTTGGGTTTTAAAAAGAAACAAAATTGGAAAAGAAATGAAATGCCGAATTATTAGGAAAAAATGAGTTTTGTTCAAGGAAAAAGTTTTGAAGAAGAGGAACAACTCAAATTTAGATAACAGTCTAATGAAGAGTTATGTGATCAAAAGAAAAAGCAACAACCACAGGTCAAAGATGTGTCCATGAGAACATGTTTCAAATGTGATCAAAAAGGACATCTTGCACGCAAGTGTCCAAATCTAAAACCTGTGGATGTTGACAAAAAGAAGATTGATGCCGAGAAACAAAAATCTGAGAATGTGAGACAAAGGTCAACCAGATTTGATTCAAAACAAACTTGGAGGTACAACACAAACAAGTTTGCTTCGAATCAAAATTGGAAGTCAACCCCATATAGGTTCGATTCTAGACAGACCTGGAATTCTCATACACCCAGAGTCAGAACAACTCAAAGTTGGAAAACAACTGTTGATATGACAAAACCTCAAGAGTTTTGGAAACCAAAAGTTGTTGTTCAAAAACAAAGTGTTCAAAAAGATTCACATTTTTACAAACGTGGTACTCCTAAAGGTCAAACATGGAGTGAAAAGAAACAGGTGATTCTTGAAAAAGATGAAAAAGTTGAAGTAAAAGTTGAAAAGATTTTTGTGAAAGATGACAAAGAGTTTCCAGCATTGAATGACAATTATTGTGTTGAAATGCCTAAGGTTCAACAAACCTGGGCTAAATTGTTCAAGTATTTGAGTAGTTTGTTTGTGCAGGTGTTCATGGAATTTGAAGATTGTGATTTTGGAACTCAGAGCAGCCTGGCACAACAAGAGGAAAAGGCTGTTGCTGGACCCTGTGTTGGTTGAACCAGGGAGTTTATTTGTTTTTCTGTAAATAAATAAACAATATTTTCAAAATTCTAAAAATTTGAAAAAAAATTTAAAACCAAAAATATATTTTAGTTTGTTAAAAACTTGAAAAACCAAAAATATGTTTGTTTTTAATTTTTGTTAAAAATAGAAAATTACAAAAATATGTGTTGATTGAATACGCCGAAACCCTCACGGCTGAACAAACATGATTAATTTCACAAGATTGAAAAACAGTTTTCAAACTGTAAATATCAATGTGTTGTAAATCATGAGGGTATGTTATTTTCTGCAAATCAGTGCATGAGAAGCAGAAAATGGATGGCGAGACAAAGCTATCAGTATTGGTTGTCAAATTTTCTTTAAATGATTTTGCATTTTAGGGTGAGTAATATTGTTAGAAAATCCAAAAACATGTGAAAATTTGAAAATGACAAAAACATGATAAAAACCTATTGGCAAAAAGACAAAAACATGATAAAATTCAAAAATGAGTTTTTGTGTAAAAATAGGAAATGATAGTACATCAGTAGACAGTTACAGTACGCTAAAAAATTGGAAAGTCAAAATGTGTTAAACGATCTCACCGTGGATGTGTCGGTAGATTTTTATACATTTAGTAAACTTTTTCAGGATATAAACCTAAATTCAAACTTGCTTATTTCGTGGGGAACACTACTTGGATATATAGGTAACCCCTGAAATCTCGTTTGAAAGGTCCCTCTTTCTGAGATACTAGGTCTTTATACTCAGTGATATCTGGGGTATTATTACGGGACTTCTGATTTTGCGGAAGCAATGGCCTAGTCCCCGTATAATACTTTCTGCTTGCTTGAAATATAGCGCCGCCCTCAGCAAATTGATGAAACAATAAAATTGATAGTCATTGCTGTTGTAAAAAAGATCCTCTAAAGGGGACACACCGAAAAGTCAAAGCCGTCATCTCTCTGCGTATACGGAAGTATCGACCTGAGCTCTCACGGCCCTCGCATCTAACCCCTTACAGATATCATCTAGGTATACTCACCTGTAAGACTGAATATTGGGATCTGGATACGGGAGTATATTCAAGAGGTGGGACACATGAATGGGTTTAAGTTCTTAAAACATCTAATTCGTATCCTGAATCAGTTGAACTTTGTGTGAAAATTTAAGTGGATCAGTATATCGACAATCTAAATGAATTGTTTAATTCTTAATGTGTAACTAAGCTCAACGGTACTTGTGACTTGTCAAAAACTGATATGATCCTCTGACGCATACTCAAACAAAAATATTGCCTGTAAATATGTTTGTACATATTTTTTACTGCTTTATATTTTCAGAAAAATACAAAAAGATTTTTAATTATGCTTTATTTTCGACAACCGATGTCTGAGATGCTGAGTTTCAAAATCTAAGTAAGCTGATTGTGTTTCTGAAAATAAAACAAGTTCATTAATTTGAAACTTGAATTAAAAATTAAAAATTCAAAAACAGTTTGTGATATCTCCAAGGTCATTAGTTTAGACTTGGATGATTAACTGTAAGGGAGTTGGATTCTTTAATGCTGCTAAATCATTTAGTTTGTTGATAAGGGGAATGAATTAGAGAATTTGATTGATAATATGAAAACATTGTATTTATAGATGTTTGAGTGATTGCAGATAGTCCAGATTACGATCCCGAGAGCAGAGTCTAAGGGGGAGTCTGAAGACAAGCTTGAAGCAAGAGGAGCTTGTAGATGGATAGCTAGGTGTCGATCCCAAAGCACGGAAGCTTGACGAAAGGGGGAGCCTGAAGCTGATGGAAAAAGAAAAGGATTGATGGATGCTTATAATATTACAATTTGGATGAGAATGCAGAATGATCAAGACCGAAGATGTGTCACACTGGAGACTAGACACTGAAGACTTCGTCAATATCCGAGGGGGAGTCTGTTAGTGCAATACGTCTATTGACTTCGTCTTGTATCATGTAATAGGATAGAATAGGATTATCTGTGCCCGAGGTTTAAGAAACAGATTTTCAGGTTTAAGGAGGTGATTCCGCTCGAAACAGCACAAGGTCATTTCGAGCTAAATCAGAACTTTCTGATTCCGCTCCAAAGTGCACCATGTCATTTCGAGGGAAATCAGAACTTTCTGATTCCGCTCGAAAGTGCACCATGCCATTTGGAGCGAAATCATGTCACACCCTGACCACGTAAAACAACAAAACGTGGCGGAAACGTCGGGGAGTGTTGTAACAGAATCATTGTTTCATAACACATGGAAATTGAAATATTGTTTTATTGATTAAAAGAGTTACAATGTCTTGACAATCAAAGAAATATAACATAAATAACTAGTCTTGCATCTTTTATTGTCACTAAGGCCCAAGTCCGCCTAAGTGTATCTTGATAAATCCTATGCATCATATCCTGAAACACATGTGAAAATAGGTACGTCAGCATAAAAATGCCTGTGAGATACATAGGTTTTGTGAAAATAGAATTCATGACTTATGTTTAAGAAAATATTTAGTCATGAACCTTGTAATTTTCTTTGTCTTGTAAATCATTTGAAAAGTGATAAATAAACCAAATGATATATATGTATAAAAGAATAATACATGGTTAAGTAAATAACCAAGTAAAATGAGTTTATATCAGATAAGTTGTTTGTAAAACAATGTCTTGTGAAAAGTATGTTATTTGTATAAAATGTTATATGTCTAAATTGAAATAATTCAAATAACGCTACGATATGTAATACCATACAAGCACTTATATATAGGAAGTACGAGCGGCGTATCCACCATGCTTGTATCATATTACACACGCCTCGTTACTTAAATCACTTACTCAAACCAAACCACCAAAGTAAAATGTTTATGTATAATCAAATGTCAAAATGTTTGTGTGAAAACCATGTCTAATGTCTATGTCTAATGTAAATCATGAATTGTGTATATCAATGTCAAAATGTTTATGTCTAATGTAAATCATGAATTGTGTATATCAATGTCAAAATGTTTATGTCTAATGCAAATCATGTAATGTGTATCAAAAATATCATGTATGGTAAGTGAAATATATCAACTAAACCATATGTAAAATGCACAAAAACAAGGTTTTGAAGTAAAACATGGTTTAAATCAAAGTTATGTTTTGTGGAACAAATGCATGCTATACTGATACAAACATCTATGCGGTATTGTGAAAATGCATACATTCAAGCCTTGTGACTGTGGTGATAGACCCCTAAACGAATTTAAAGGTCTATCTGTGTTATGTTTATCGAATTCGGTCATTCCTTCCACCCAAACAAACCTAGGGTTCAGGAACGGGAGTTGTCAATTCCTATGGTACCACTACCTACTAACGAATGGCGTAGCTAATGTTAATGAATGTATATTGTCCCATTTGAACAAACCAAATATCATACCAAAACATGATGAAAACAATGCACTAAGTATGTAATCAAATGAACATACATAGCGAGAAATGTAATGTAAAACAATGTACTAAGTATGCACACAATGGACATACATAGCATAAAATGTCATGTAAAACGATGTACTAAGTATGCACACAATGGACATACATAGCATAAAATGTAATGTAAAACGATGTACTAAGTATCCACACAATGGACATACATAGCATAAACATAATGAAATCATGTACTATAAATGTACTAATGAACATAACAAGCATATGATATGAAAGCATGAAAGGCACGAAAGTAACAAGTAGGCACATGTGTTTCACCCCAAAATGTTTGGAAAACAGTAAAAGAGGGGTCTATGTACTCACTTGAGATTGCTTAGTAGTCCTTGAGTAACAACCAAACAATGCTAGGGATCACGGATATCAAACGACACCTAATATAGGTAACTATGTTAATATACCGGACCTAAATCGGAGGATTTGATAGAATGAGGGTTCGTAAACCAAACGAGTATGGAGACTCGTGTAATATGGTTTAACAAAGCCCACATACTAAAATGAAACCTAACCTAAGTGCTTACGACCCATTACGACCCGTTTAGGTAGCTTATGCTACTTTAATGCGTCGTTCGCGTGAAACGCGTTCGGAATGCTTAACTAGCCCTATGATAAGTAAAATATGCCTTAACTTGTCTAATATTGTTGCCAAATCAGTTTAGATGTCAAAAGTTATGTTACATATGTTCAAACTGAATTTTGGCGTCAAAGGGGTATTTTGGTAATTTACCTAAGGCATATAAACTACCTATCATACAACTAACTAAACGATGTGACCATAAGGTATAACCTCGGAAGGTTATTCCCTATACAACTATGGTCACCTAATGTGTTTGGTCGGATCCTAATGATTGACCAAACGGGTCGGGTTCGAAAGTATAAGCGATTGTTTAGATCACTTACCTTACGACCCTATATAAGCACTAAACCAAAAGTGACGAGCTAAGCATGTTAAAACATGCTTAACTAAGTTTAGAAAACAAGTTTGGTATCAAAACAAACGGTTTTGATACCTAAGAGTAGTTTGGTTACAAAATACGCAAGAATGCGCATTTTGGCCGAAACTACGACTCGTCACTGAGCCTAGATAACGTGGTAATCAGTAGGTATAGTCACTAGGGACTATAACCATCGTGATTACGCTCACGTTATGAAGTTCAAACGAACTTCGCATTGACCATAAACTGGTCAATGTAGAAAGTCAAACAAAGTTTGACTTTTAACGCTAAAAGAATAAAAAGAACGAAGGATCACTTACAAAGGGTCCCCGAAAGCTTTGATCTCCAAGTAATCTCAGGTAGGAAGTGTATGAACACAACCACTTAGAGAAAAACTCAGATTTCAAGTGGGTTTTGAGTTGTGAATCAAGGGGTATTTATAGGATTCTTGGGACCGTTAGGTTCGTTTATCGAATAACGTGCTTTGATCTCGTCCCTACACTTGTTGCAACCTTATGGTAACTCAAAATGGCCCCTCATGAGCAGGAAAGGGCAAGTGGAATTGAGTTTTGGGTGCATAACAGCTGTTAACAGCTGTTTAAACAATTTAATCTGATCTGGGAGGTCCTCGCGGCCCGCGTAAGGTATGATCAAACTTTACGCGCCCCGCCTGGCTTGTCTGATCAGCAAACAACTTTCAGAAATGACAGTTTTGGTCCCTGTTGACGTTTAAGGCCATTTCCGACATGTTTAAGGCCCGTTAAGCCAACTTTAAGGCCCTAAAATGATGCCTAAACATTGTGGACATGAAACATGCTCAAAAATATGCCGGATGTCGGTTCGTTTGGTCGTATGATCGCGATGTTCGCTTAATTACGACGGAATGCGCATAAGCACGAAAAACGATCCAAATTGCGCGACGAATGAATTTTTCTCATGCCAAACACTAAAATAAAATATTTTAGTGCTTACATAAATTTTTGGATGTCCGGATGTATTCAGAACGTAAGTTATGCGCGAAAGTGCAAACTTGTGCACTTTTTGACGCTTTTAGTCCCTGAATGACCCTAAAGTTTATTTTAGCACCCCGAACCCCTCAAAGCCTATTTCTAAGCTATGTAAAGGATATTTATGGTATGTTTAACTCATGGTCATGTTCCAGAATGTCTGTTACAGTTCAAATCGGCATACTTTCGCAGTTTGTCAAATTTAGTCCCTGTAAGCGATTAAACTTGCTTTTGTCATACCAAAGCCTTCAAAACTTATTTCTAAGTTATGTAAAGGTTATTTAAGGTATGTGAAGCCTATTTCACTATTCCGGAGTGTTCGTTGCATTAAACTGGTTATATTTACGCATCAGTGCACTTATAACCTTCCAGAAAGCGATTTAAAGCTTGAAATCGAACAAGAATTGATATGTGCAAATGATACACATATTTATACAAGTCCCAAGTATGAAATACAATATTTCATTAGTTTGGTATTCGTTTGACGATTGAAGTGACACAGATGTCACAGTCTCCCCTACTTCAGGAAATTTCGTCCCGAAATTTATTTAGAGGAAACTTGTGAGAGCTTGAAACATGAAGTTGAAAAGATCAAACAACACTGGTTAGAGTCCTGAACTTCTAGTAACTTTAAATAACATCATGCTTGCAATGTAAGAGGGACACTTATATACAAGTATATAAAGCGTTATTGGTGCGTCCACCGTACCTCTATTACGTTGTTCACATTCCGTTATGGTTGCCACTATCGGTTCTTACACATAATAAGTCTTACTGTGGTTTCCATGCACTGAACTTCATAATTATGTATGCATCCATAATTACGTAATTCCTTGCATAGTCACGTAGTGCATCTTAAAATGTGTAGGGGAAGAAAACAATGAACGAGCCTGTGATGATTGTGACTAGACCACCATAGGGTCCCTTTTATTAAATCAATAAATGATTTTAATAGACAACCAAGGGGTCTTTTCAGCTTATATCATCACATGTCATTCTTAACCATATTTTTGAATCAATCTTTTTTACTAGACCCCTAAAAGGGTCTCTTATGAATCATGGAATGGTACTATTTAATCCGAGGGTCTTAACTATTACATAGAAGCCCATTAAGGATTTAAGGTAGTACCTTTTTGAGTATCCTACTACGAATCCCACATATGAAGGTACGAAAGGTTCTATGAGGATTTGGATAACGAATATCCAGAGTATACAAAAACACAAAAAATGCATAAAAGAAAACACAAAATGCATAAACACATAATCACATAATTGTTTAACTTGATTTTAGATTTGTTATCATTTTGTTAATTTGTTCTGCTAACTGTGCTCATGTATTCAAAGCACACCAGGTATCCAATCAGTGGATTTTGATTGGTGCTATAAATATTTCTAAGAATCTAACTATAAAGATAGAAAGATCTTTTAAAGAGAAAATTAGATTTCGATTATAAGGAACCGAAATGTTCGAATTAAGGTACACAAGGAATCCAATTAAGGACTCTGACTTGAATGATAATCATCCACAAGGGTCTAATTGTGAAGATAAATAGATCCCATATTGGTTTTAGAAGTTGAAGATGTTTTGAAACCTTGCACTGGATGTGCTTAAGTTAAAACATGAAGTAAAAAAAAATGCTTATGAAGTTGAGATGCTAGATATGTCAAGGCGACATATGAAGCGACATTTGAAGGTTAAGTCAATGTATGAGGAAAATATTTTGAAAACTATGCATGGGGTTTCTTTTAAAAATGTGTTTAATGTTTTTGAAATCATAAAGTATGTGTATTAGGTAAAAATGTTTAAAATGATGCGAGATGAATTTTGAAATTATGTATAAGGTTTTTGAAAACATGATTGATGCTTTTGAAATCATGCACTTGATATAAGTAATTATACTGTATTAATAACATTTTGAAATCTTGAAGGTTGTTTTTGAAAACATAGACAATGCTTTTGAAATCATGCATTTGATATGTTAAGTAAATACACTATATTAAGAACGTTTTCGAACTATATATAAAATGTTTTTGAAATCATGAAGGTTGTTTTTGAAACACTCATACTATGTATGTTGAAAAATCAAAACGTAATGGGTATGAGATTTAAAAATACCCTTAGTTATCTAACCAAGGATTCAAAGGCACAGATGTGCAGAAGCATGATTACTCATAATGTCACTTTATTTTCTGTACTTCGTATCTTAGAATGAAACGAGTACTTAGAATTTTCTATGGGAATCATGAGTAAACACAAGAATGGGAAAATTTTCACAAGAGTAGTTTGTAAGGAACATAGTTCCTTAATGTAGGTATTATAGGGAAATGCGATACACACATGTAACTACACTTGTATATCAGAATTTGTGATCAACGATTTATTTATAAACAAAACAGATTGTTTCACATTACAAGAAAATAGAAGAAACAAAAGCATAAGACAACAACATCTTCTAATCAGCCAACTGCTCATCCATGGGTTGGATTTGCCTTAGCAAGCTTCGTGTCACACCCCGACCACGTAGAACATACAAAACGTGGCGGAAACGTCGGGGAGTGTTGTAACAGAATTAATTGTTTCAAATCCATGGCAATTGAAGTTTCGTTTTATTGATTAAAAGTGTTACAATGTCTTAACAAACAAGGAAATACAACATAATTAACTAGTCTTGCATCTTTTATTGTCACTAAAGCCCAAGTCTGCCTATGTGTATCTTGATCATCTTATGCAACAGTTCCTGAAAAACACATGTGAAAATAGGTACGTCAGCATAAAAATGCCTGTGAGATACATAGGTTTTGTGAAAATAGATTTCATGACTTATGTTTGAGAAAATGTTTAGTCATGAACCTTGTAATTTGCTTTGTCTTGTAAATCGTTTGAAAATCAATAAGTCCAGATGATATGTATAGATAAAAGAATAATGTATGGTTAAATGAATAACCATGTAACTGAGTTTGTATAAGATAAGTTGTTTGTAAAACAATGTCTTGTGAAAAGTATGTTATTTGTATAAAATGTTATATGTCTCATACTGAAATGATTCAAATAACGCTACGATATGTAATACCATACAAACACTTATATATAGGAAGTACCAGCGGCGTATCCACCATGCTTGTATCATATTACACACGCCTCCTTACTTAATCACTTACTCAAACCAAACTATCAAGATGAAATGTTTAACAAGTGTAGAAATGTTCATGTATAGTCAAATACGGTTCACAGATACAAACGGTTCACAGATACAAACGGTTCACAGATACAAACGGTTCACAGATATCAACGGATCACATAGTCAAATGATTACAACGGTTCACATAGTCAAATGTTTACAACGGTTCAATATGTAGTATAATGTGTTCATATGCTGGATAAGCATATGCAACAGAAAAGCAATGTAAAACAATGTACTAAGTATGCACACAATGGACATACGTAGTATGAAATGTAATGTAGAACGATGTACTAAGTAATGCACACAATGGGCACACCTAGCATGAAATGTAATGAAATCATGTACTATAATGTACTAACGAACATAGCAGGTATATGATGTGAAAACAGGAAAGCATGAAAGTAACAAGTAGGCACATGTGTTTCACCCCAAAACAGTTTGGAAAACAGTAAAAGAGGGGTCTATGTACTCACTTGAGATTGCTTAGTAGTCCTTGAGTAACAACCAAACAATGCTTAGAGATCGCGGATATCAAACGACACCTACTATAGGTAACTATGTTAATAACCGGACCTAAATCGGAAGATCTGATAGAATGAGGGTTCGTAAACCAAACGAGTGTGGAGACTCGTGTCATATGGTTTAACAAAGCCTACATACTAAATGAAACCTAACCTAAGTTCTTTCGACCCATCGCGACCCATTAAGGTAGCTTATGCTACTTTAACGCGTCGTGCGCGTGAAACGCGTTCGGACCGTCTAACTAGTCCTATGACAAGTGTTATATGCCTAAACATGTTACATAATCAGTTATGTGACAAAAGTTTAGGTTACATATGCTTAATTACCAATTATACATGAAAAGGGTATTCTGGTAATTTACCTAAGGCATATAAACTACCTATCATACAACTACTTAAACGAAGCGACCATAGGGTATAACCTCGGAAGGTTATTCCCTACCTACTATGGTCACCTAATGTATTTGGTCGGATCCTAATGATCGACCAAATGGGTCGGGTTCGAGGTATAAGCGATTTATCAGATCGCTTACCCTACGACCCTAGACAACGTGGTAATCAGTAGGCATAGTCCCAAGGGACTATAACCAACGTGATTACACTCACGTTGCGAAGTTCAAACGAACTTCGCATTGACCATTACTGGTCAACGCTGAAAGTCAAACAAAGTTTGACTTTTGGACTCGAAAAACAATAAAATAAGGAAAAGAACGAAAGAATACTTACGAAGGGTCCTCGAATGCTAACTTCGATTCAAAAATCTCAGGTATGAAACAATAGTTTCAACTTAGAGTTTCTCAAATCAAAGTTCTTGTAAGTTTAGAAATGGGGGGGCATGGGGTATTTATAGTTTTCGGTCCACCGTTAAGATCGTTTCATGGAAAACGTGCCTTAATCCCACCCGTACAAGTGTCGGGACCTTCTGGTGGCTAAATATGATCCTTATCAGCTGACTAGGCATGTGTGAGTATGTGGTTGTGGTTAAAACAGCTGCAAACAGGCTGTTAGAAACTCTGCATCTGGTCTGGAGATGCCCTACGCACCGTAGGGTAAAAATGCATGCGCATCGTAGGGCACAAGTTTGGCAGAATTACCATTTTAGTCCCTGTTATGTAATAAGGTCGTTTTCGACACGTTTAAGGCCCGTTAACCCCATTTCAAAGCTCTAAAATGAATTTAAAGTATAGGGAACTTAAAACATGCTCAAAAATATCTCGGATGTCGGTTCGTTTGGCCGTACGAACGCGATGTTCGCTTAATTACGACGGAATGCGCACAAGCGCGAAAAACGATCCAAATGACGAAACGAATGGATTTTTCTTATGCCGAACACTAAAATAAAATATTTTAGTGCTTACATAAATTTTTGGAAGTCCGGATGTATTCAGAACGTAAGTTATGCGCGAAAATGCAAACTTGTGCACTTTTTGACGCTTTTAGTCCCTGAATGACTCAAAAGTTTATTTTAGCACACCGAACCCCTTAAAGCCTATTTCTAAGCTATGTAAAGGATATTTAAGGTGTGTTTAACTTATGGTCATGTTCCGGAATGTCTGTTACAGTTCAAATTGGCATACTTTCGCAGTTTGTCAACTTTAGTCCCTGTAAGCGATTTAACTTGTTTTTGCAATACCAAAGCCTTCAAAACTTATTTCTAAGTTATTTATAGGTTATTTAAGGTATGTTAAGTATATGTCACTATTCCGGAGCGTTCTTTGCGTTAAACTGGTTATATTTACGCATCAGTGCGCGTATAACCTTCCAGAAAGCGATATAGAGTTTGAAACCGAACAAGAATTGATATGTGTAAATGGTACACATATTTTTTTACAAATACCAAGTATGAAATACAATATTTCATTGGTTGGGCATTTGTTTGATGGTCTCAGTGACACAGGTGTCACACTTCGGGCATTTATTCACGAAATGACCCATGTTGCCACAGTTGTAGCACGATCCAGGCGGGAAGCGAGCTTGAGCAGGATTGGCTTGTGGTTGATTTGGACCACCTTGGTTCGGGTTACATCGACAAGCACTTGCCAGGTGACCAACTCACCCACATGATACACACAGACGACACTGTAAGTGAGCTTGGTGATGCCCATTACATTTGTCGCATATTGGTGCCGTTCCCTTGTATTGCTTCTTAGCAGGTGGTGTTGCCACCCGGATGGGTCCTGCTTGATTTGGTACAGCTGCAGTTGAGCAAACCCTTGCTGTATGACCTATAAGTCCACAAATCTAGCATTTGCGGCACTTCACACTAGCATGATGATGAAGGTTACATTGGTTGCACAAGGGTGCAGTTCCATTGTATGGCTTCCTAGCAGGGGATTGAGCTGGTTGGTTGGGGATGGCTTGACCATTGTGAGCGACCACGACGAAGTTCTGAGAAGCCTTTCGCTTCTTTGACTTCTTAGGGGATCCAGTCTGTTCATCCATGGTCTTTGATTCCTTGATTGGTTTCTTGGCTGGTGGTGCTGTCACTTGGCTAGCTCTTGCCTGTTTTAGTGCAACCGCTGCGGGATTCTTTGAAGCTTTACGTTTCTTTGGTTTAGGTGAAGGCTTGGCCTCTGTCTCCTTTGGTGACTCTTGAGTGGCTTCATCCTGGAGACGATACATGGCAATGCCTAAATCCACAGTCTTCAGAATCACTTCGCCTATTCGCTGGGAAAATTTGGCTGTTCGCTCGGACATTTGACCGTTGCTAAGAGGAAGAGAAATTCTAGAAGGAAATGAAAGACATAGGAAGAAACAGGTGAAAGGTTATCGGATAATCAAAACAGAATGACAACGCATGGAAATTGCGATCATTTGTTTGTTACCTAAGGCAAACAAATGAGACGGTGACTAATCAAAGTAAGCGGGTCATATTAATGTATCGCGAAGACATGCTTTAGCATATAAGTGGACACTCACCCCAAGAGTTCCCAGGTAAGAGTGACTGGTCCGATTATGTGGATTTGTACGAACACTCTAGCCTTAGACAGAAAACTCAGAGTACAGGCATCCACTCTTCCAGATTGCACGTGTTCACACTATAAGACCCAAACTTTGACGAGGTTTTGAAAATTCAAAGGGGTTCAAAACCTTATAACAGAGGGTTCAAAACCTAGTAATCAATCATCCTAGAACAGATGATTGGTTTTCAAGGCGGTTTTGAAATTTGTGTTCTTGGTGTGGTTGTCACTTAAGGATAGGTGACGGTATTGTTTTATAACTAAACACAAGTAAACTCGTGTTAGGGTCCTGGGAAGGTTATAGACTAGGTCAAATCATTACTAATAACCTAATTCCCTATAACCATGGGCTCTGATACCAACTTTTCTGTCACACCCCGACCACGTAAAACAACAAAACGTGGCGGAAACGTCGGGGAGTGTTGTAACAGAATCATTGTTTCATAACACATGGAAATTGAAATATTGTTTTATTGATTAAAAGAGTTACAATGTCTTGAGAATCAAAGAAATATAACATAAATAACTAGTCTTGCATCTTTTATTGTCACTAAGGCCCAAGTCCGCCTAAGTGTATCTTGATAAATCCTATGCATCATATCCTGAAACACATGTGAAAATAGGTACGTCAGCATAAAAATGCCTGTGAGATACATAGGTTTTGTGAAAATAGAATTCATGACTTATGTTTAAGAAAATGTTTAGTCATGAACCTTGTAATTTGCTTTGTCTTGTAAATCATTTGAAAAGTGATAAATAAACCAAATGATATATATGTATAAAAGAATAATACATGGTTAAGTAAATAACCAAGTAAAATGAGTTTATATCAGATAAGTTGTTTGTAAAACAATGTCTTGTGAAAAGTATGTTATTTGTATAAAATGTTATATGTCTAAATTGAAATAATTCAAATAACGCTACGATATGTAATACCATACAAGCACTTATATATAGGAAGTACCAGCGGCGTATCCACCATGCTTGTATCATATTACACACGCCTCGTTACTTAAATCACTTACTCAAACCAAACCACCAAAGTAAAATGTTTATGTATAATCAAATGTCAAAATGTTTGTGTGAAAACCATGTCTAATGTCTATGTCTAATGTAAATCATGAATTGTGTATATCAATGTCAAAATGTTTATGTCTAATGTAAATCATGAATTGTGTATATCAATGTCAAAATGTTTATGTCTAATGCAAATCATGTAATGTGTATCAAAAATATCATGTATGGTAAGTGAAATATATCAACTAAACCATATGTAAAATGCACAAAAACAAGGTTTTGAAGTAAAACATGGTTTAAATCAAAGTTATGTTTTATGGAACAAATGCATGCTATACTGATACAAACATCTATGCGGTATTGTGAAAATGCATACATTCAAGCCTTGTGACTGTGGTGATAGACCCCTAAACGAATTTAAAGGTCTATCTGTGTTATGTTTATCGAATTCGGTCATTCCTTCCACCAAACAAACCTAGGGTTCAGGAACGGGAGTTGTCAATTCCTATGGTACCACTACCTACTAACGAATGGCGTAGCTAATGTTAATGAATGTATATTGTCCCATTTGAACAAACCAAATGTCATACCAAAACATGATGAAAACAATGCACTAAGTATGTAATCAAATGAACATACATAGCGTGAAATGTAATGTAAAACAATGTACTAAGTATGCACACAATGGACATACATAGCATAAAATGTCATGTAAAACGATGTACTAAGTATGCACACAATGGACATACATAGCATAAAATGTAATGTAAAACGATGTACTAAGTATGCACACAATGGACATACATAGCATAAACATAATGAAATCACGTACTATAAATGTACTAATGAACATAACAAGCATATGATATGAAAGCATGAAAGGCACGAAAGTAACAAGTAGGCACATGTGTTTCACCCCAAAATGTTTGGAAAACAGTAAAAGAGGGGTCTATATACTCACTTGAGATTGCTTAGTAGTCCTTGAGTAACAACCAAACAATGCTAGGGATCACGGATATCAAACGACACCTAATATAGGTAACTATGTTAATATACCGGACCTAAATCGGAGGATTTGATAGAATGAGGGTTCGTAAACCAAACGAGTATGGAGACTCGTGTAATATGGTTTAACAAAGCCCACATACTAAAATGAAACCTAACCTAAGTGCTTACGACCCATTACGACCCGTTTAGGTAGCTTATGCTACTTTAACGCGTCGTTCGACTGAAACGCGTTCGGAATGCTTAACTAGCCCTATGATAAGTAAAATATGCCTTAACTTGTCTAATATTGTTGCCAAATTAGTTTAGATGTCAAAAGTTATGTTACATATGTTCAAAATGAATTTTGGCGTCAAAGGGGTATTTTGGTAATTTACATAAGGCATATAAACTACCTATCATACAACTAACTAAACGATGTGACCATAAGGTATAACCTCGGAAGGTTATTCCCTATACAACTGTGGTCACCTAATGTGTTTGGTCGGATCCTAATGATCGATCAAACGGGTCGGGTTTGAAAGTATAAGCGATTGTTTAGATCGCTTACCTTACGACCCTATATAAGCACTAAACTAAAAGTGACGAGCTAAGCATGTTAAAACATGCTTAACTAAGTTTAGAAAACAGGTTTGGTATCAAAACAAATGGTTTTGATACCTAAGAGT
Source organism: Helianthus tuberosus (assembly GCA_030545235.1). Taxonomy (NCBI): domain Eukaryota; kingdom Viridiplantae; phylum Streptophyta; class Magnoliopsida; order Asterales; family Asteraceae; genus Helianthus; species Helianthus tuberosus. Next base: position 95,816,402 of record CM060369.1, read on the forward strand.
AGTTTGGTTACAAAATATGCAAGAATGCGCATTTTGGCCGAAACTACGACTCGTCACTGAGCCTAGATAACGTGGTAATCAGTAGGTATAGTCACTAGGGACTATAACCATCGTGATTACGCTCACGTTATGAAGTTCAAACGAACTTCGCATTGACCATAAACTGGTCAATGCAGAAAGTCAAACAAAGTTTGACTTTTAATGCTAAAAGAATAAAAAGAACGAAGGATCACTTACAAAGGGTCCCCGAAAGCTTAGATCTCCAAGTAATCTCAGGTAGGAAGTGTATGAACACAACCACTTAGAGAAAAACTCAGATTTCAAGTGGGTTTTGAGTTGTGAATCAAGGGGTATTTATAGGATTCTTTGGACCGTTAGGATCGTTTATCGAATAACGTGCTTTGATCTCGTCCCTACACTTGTTGCAACCTTATGGTAACTCAAAATGGCCCCTCATGAGCAGGAAAGGGCAAGTGGAATTGAGTTTTGGGTGCATAACAGCTGTTAACAGCTGTTTAAACAATTTAATCTGATCTGTGTAAGGTATGACCAAATTTTACGCGCCCCGCCTGGCTTGTCTGATCAGCAAACAACTTTCAGAAATGACAGTTTTGGTCCCTGTTGACGTTTAAGGCCATTTCTGACATGTTTAAGGCCCGTTAAGCCAAATTTAAGGCCCTAAAATGATGCCTAAACATTGTGGACATGAAACATGCTCAAAAATATGCCGGATGTCGGTTTGTTTGTTCGTATGATCGCGATGTTCGCTTAATTACGACGGAATGCGCATAAGCGCGAAAAACGATCCAAATTGCGCGACGAATTGATTTTTCTCATGCCAAACACTAAAATAAAATTTTTTAGTGCTTACATAAATTTTTGGATGTCCGGATGTATTCAGAACGTAAGTTATGCGCGAAAGTGCAAACTTGTGCACTTTTTGACGCTTTTAGTCCCTGAATGACCCTAAAGTTTATTTTAGCACACCGAACCCTTCAAAGCCTATTTCTAAGCTATGTAAAGGATATTTATGGTATGTTTAACTCATGGTCATGTTCCGGAATGTCTGTTACAGTTCAAATCGGCATACTTTCGCAGTTTGTCGAATTTAGTCCCTGTAAGCGATTAAACTTGATTTTGTCATACCAAAGCCTTCAAAACTTACTTAGAAGTTATGTAAAGGTTATTTAAGGTATGTGAAGCCTATTTCACTATTCCGGAGTGTTCGTTGCATTAAAATGGTTATATTTACGCATCAGTGCGCTTATAACCTTCCAGAAAGCGATTTAAAGCTTGAAATCGAACAAGAATTGACATGTGCAAATGATACACATATTTATACAAGTCCCAAGTATGAAATACAATATTTCATTAGTTTGGTATTTTTTTGACGATTGAAGTGACACAGATGTCACAAATCAGACATAGTATAAATAGGGTACTTGTGTTTTCATTTGGTACGCTTCTGAATTTGTGTCGAAGTGCTGCCAAAGTTTTTCCAGGTTGTAATCAGTGTTATTATCAATATTAGTGACAAATTAAAGAGTATCAAGCTGTTTCCACGTCCGTTTCACTGATTCCGCCTTTGACTCGGATATAAAGCTCTTCTGAACGACTCGTTTGGGTCCTACAACGATCCTACAGTTGGTAGGAAGATCATACAGTCTTTCATTTCCCTGAATGCATGCTCTGCTTCTGGAGTCCATAGGAACTGGTTTTTCTTCACGCGATTACGAAGGGTTTTGATAAATGGGAATGACTTTGTTGCATGATTGGCAAGGAAGCGGTTTAGTGCTGCTAAATGTCCAGCCAATTTCTACATTTCTTTTATCGTCGATGGGGAGGGCATCCGCTCTATTTCCTGCACTTTTTCGGGATTGACCTTGAACCTATCTTTGGTAACGATGAAACCCAGGAATTTTCCCTCCTCCATTCCGAAGGAACACTTCACTGGTTCGGCTTGATGTTTACCCCTCTCAGCGGGTCAAAAGTTTTCTGAATGTTTACCAGCATCAGATCTTCTTCCTTACTCATGATAACCAAATCATTCATGTAAACTTCAGTGTACTTTCCGATGGCATCATTAAATGTTTCATTCATTAGTCTTTGATATGTTGCTCCTGCATTCTTCAATCCAAAGGGCATTTTTGTGTAACAGTACAGCCCTATTGGCGTGCGGAATGCTGTCTTGTCTTCATCTTGGATTTCCATCTGTACTTGATGGTATCCTTTGTAACAGTCGAGAATGCATTTCCATCGGAAGGACGCCAGCGAATCAATCTTTTCATCGATCTCGGGTAAGGCATAAAATCGCACGGGCAAGCTTTGTTCAAATCTTTGTAATCCACACACATTCTCCAGCCACCATTTCCTTTCAGAACCATTACTGGGCTGGCTACCCAGGTTTGGTATCTTACTTCTCTGATTATGCCAGCATTCAGCAGTTCTGTGTTTTTTCTTGCATGGCTTCATGTTTTATGTCTCCTAAATGACGTTTGGTGTGTACCACTGGTTTGGCATTTTCAGCAATATTCAATCTGTGCTTTGCTATATGCCGTGGGACGCCAACCATATCTGCTGGCGTCCAGGCAAAGACATCCATATTTTTGGACAACAATTTCTTGAGTTATGCGCGCGTTATATCTGACATTGCGGGGCCCAAGGTGATTTGTTGCTCTGGATACTTTCCGTTTAGAATCCATTTTTCAGATTATGTGCAGGGAGTAGGTTTGCTCGACTTTGCAGGTCTGACTTCGTCGGTTACGAGAACCTCTTTGCTTGCATAGATTATGGCTATTCCTGTCTCTGTCGGGAACCCAACCGTTGAGTGTGCTCCTGAACAGATCATGCTGAAATCCCATTGGGACTCCCTTCCCAAGAGAATATCGTGCCTCAAATTTGCTGGTAAAACCATAAACATGACTTCTTCCGTCCTTGAATTCTTCCCATCAGAAAGTAGCACCGGGAAAGATATCTGACCAAGAGGAAACACGGCTTCGTTGTAGAAACCAGTGAGTGGGTAGTCAACTGGCTCTAAGCGCTCTTTATCTTCTTGATTCAATTGATTGAAACATTGCTCGTATATGATTTCCGTGGTGCTTCCGGGGTCTATGAAATTGTAGTCAGTCTGGTAATGGCCGAACACACCAGGAATGACGATGGGTCTTATTTCCCTTAGACCGCCTCGTACTAATGGGAACACAACTTGCCTCTCACGCCAGGAGTCATCCTGGGCGCGCTTGTTGTAGTTTTTCTTCGGTCTTCTCTGACCTCTTTGAATCATGTGTGTTTCCAACTTTCGAAGTTTTTTGTTGTCTGGACCCTCTTCCCTTTTCTAGATTTGACGATTGTCTCTTTTTCCCCCTTTGACCAGGTGAGTAAGCTTGCCACCTTTTAAAGCTCGTTCTATCTTCTGCCATAAGCTAATATAGTCATCCGTGAGGTGGCCTGTGTCTTTGTGAAACTCACAAAAGAGGTTTGGGTCTTGCCCTCTTTTGTTTCTCATTTGCAACGAAACTTTAAATTGATGGTTTTCGGTTGACAAGATTTTGGAGGGGTTTTGGTCAGAGGTGTCCATTGTTTCTCTCTATTTTCTTTATTGACTTCTTTGCGATAGCTGATTTGGTTGACGGCCTCGCGCGCGTCTTCAGCTGGTGGACTTTTTTCTTTGTAGCCAGATGCCTTCCAGGGTTGACCCTTGCCCTTCTTGTTGCGTCTATCGTTGGCATGCTAACTATAGCTGTACTGATGGCTGTCATCATCGGTCAGCTGTTTGTCCGTTCTTGCAATAGTTTTTTCTGCTTCGATGAAAGCATCCCAATCTTTAGGAGCCCCATCTCTTCCTTTGACTCTTTTGATTAGATCATCACACTTAAGAGCTCTTATGAAATCATCTTTTCTCCCACATCTCCGATCTCTAAACATTCCTTGTTGTATCTGGTGATAAAGTCTTCAATACTTTCATGATATTTTCTCTAGATGTTTAAACAATCTGCAGGATCTCTGGTGTGCCTGCGCTGTTGGGGAAGTGTGCTAAAAACTTGTGTTGAAAGTCCATCCAAGACTTGATCTTTCTTTCTGGTAAACTGTCAAACCATGCGCGTGCTGCGCCGACGAAGGTTTGTACAAACAGATGGCACCAAGTGGGCAACGACTAGCCTCCTACTAACCCTGCGCCAGTGAATACTTGAAAGTGGTCATTAGGATCTGTCAGGCCATTGTACTTTCCCACATTGTGTGGTAATTTGGTCTTGTCAAGCGGAGCTGTTGCAATTTCTCTAATGAAGTTTGATTTTTCAGCTATGCCTTGTGGACGATAGCTTAAGGTGTAATCATACTCAGCATCTGGGTTGTATCCTGGGCATGCGCGAGGTCTATAAGCTTCGTGATTCGGTGGTAACCTGCTAAAGACCATGCTTTCTTGCTTGTAAGTTGTATCATCTTCTTCATTGTAGCTTCCCCATTCATTGTTTATGTTGCGCGGGCCTAAACGACTGTGCAACGGTTTCTTTTGTTGGTAAGTGCGCAACTCATAGTTGCTTTCTGTTTCACCATAGGTGTCGCGCGTGTCATGCACGCTTTGTCTCCTGGTGGTGGATGATTTCTCATGTTGCTGGTTCCGCGCGTGCCCATGCGCATGCGTTTGTTGAGGAATCTGAGTACTTGGTGGTCTTTGAGGTGGAGTAACGAAAGCGGATGGAGCAGCTTGCGCCTGGAGCAATGCTTGTTGTGCGCTTAACTGCGCATATACCAAGTTCAGAGACGCCGTTTGCTTGGCATACCAGGAGGCCAGAGTTTCTCCTTCAGGTAGCCCTAAGATTGCTGAGAAGTTCAACTTTTCCTGAGCCGATGATTTTGAAGGACTAGCACCATGGGTTGGCATTTGGACTCCTGGAGTTGTCTGGTTGACGACTCCAAGAGGCGTTTGATTGTTAGCTCCATTTGTGGTTTGGTTGATAACTCTGGAAGTGCTTCCAAAAAGATCAGGTATTTCATTGTTCACTCGTTCTTCTCTGACGGTCCCGTTCCTTCGGACGTGAACGGTGTCCGTGTGCAACTCAAATGAAGAGCTTTCTCCGTCTACGTGAAGAGAAGGGTTTTGTTCAGCCATTCAGAGAGTGTTTTTTGAAGAGAAAAGAGATGAAAGTGGTTTGCAAAAGATGCAGTGGGCGCCAATGATGAAACACTGGTTAACACTTATGCTAACCAACTGGGTTGTCTCATGTGCGGGGTTCAATCTCCTTCTCCACTCGCTGACTACTGGGATCCTGCAAAATAGAACTCTGGTGACTCACCACAAGGAGGAGAATAGGGGGTTTTCCTTGTGACCACCCTCCGACGTGAGAATAAGTACTGTTCTGAAGAGAAATATTGTGTGTTGTAGGTGAAATGTAAGGAGAGCAGAATGTTAAACCTGAAGGGGAGCGTCCTATTTATAGCTGAAGGATGAAGGAGGGAAGAGAGGCCTTGTCAGCTGCTAACGGGTGCTAGCTGTCCGACCAAGAGGAATATCCTCTTGGTCTCCTCTGCCGTACTCAGAGTGGTGGGTGGCGTGGCGCGTCGTTAGGTGTCCAGGTAGGTGAATTGTGTCAGCAGCTGTCGGCCTGTCCTAGGATCGTGCTGCAGGTCCAGGTGGCATCCTATCATTAGTGATACGTATTGTCCTTTTTTGTCTGGAGGAGTGTTAGGAAACTTTATTCGTAAGTATTGAAGAAAAACTTATTCAGCTTGATCTAAAGATGAAGATAAAGTCCTGAAGATCGAAAAACAAGATGAAACCAGATAGGACAATTGGAAAGAACAACACATCTTTTTCAAAGAATTAAAAGCTGATCAAGAACAAGAGAAGATTATCAGAAAAGGTCATTCTGATGGATCTGATGATATTTCTGATGAAATATCATCAGTTTCTGGCAAATCTGATCATCACAATTTCTGATGATTTGTTCACCAGAATTTTTGATGAAGTGGTTATCAGAAATTCTGATAAACCCCACTTGTCTGAACGAGTTCTACCCTGCCACAATAACCGAAGCAACTTGATAATTGGATTCAATGAATATGTTAAGAAGCTACTTTTTGCAAGACATTTACATGAATAAACAAATGTTTATTCATGCCACCGGACTTTCTATAAATATAAAGTTCAACAAGCAAAGGACGATGAGTTAAGCCAAGCATTCAATACATACAACAAAAACTCCATTGTCCTTTCACCACAGAATTACACAAGTATTCGTTTGTAATAGATAATAACCTCACAATCACCTTGTAAACCATTTTGTTTCAAAGTGATATAAACTTGAAAATTCTGTATGTCTTGTTTCTTGAAAGTCTGATTTCTATTTCCGCACATTATTTTCATATTTGTTGAAATTACTTGCCATATTACGTGAAAAGAAGTTTTTTTAAGTCTATCTAGGACCAACAATTGGTATCAGAGCAAATTGAATAAATCATTTTCAAACGATCAATTTCTCATCTCTTTTTCTCTAAATATGGCAAACTTTCAAACATGGAATAATGCTTTCAACATTGGTTCAATGTCTAAACCTCCGACCTTGGTTAGAGAGGAATACCCACAATGGAAAATCCGGATGGTCAACTTCCTTAATGGACATGACTGAGCTCTGTTTCAATCCATTGAAAGGGGTCCACATGTACCAACGACTGAAATACCAGCTATTCCAGCAACTGATCAATCACCAGGAGTCCCTGCCTCCTTGGCTCCCAAAATTGAAAATCTTTGGAGCCCAGAAGATAAGGACCTGGTGGCTGCAGATGAAAGGGCCAAATCAATTTTGATAATGGCACTTCCTAATGACATATTCTCTCAAGTGGATGCATGTGCATCAGCCAAAGAGATATGGGATCAGTTAGAAAATCTTTGTGAAGGAGGGGAAAGGATGAAGAGAAACAAAAGAACAAACTGTGTTTCCTCCTATGAGAGATTTAAAAGTTTACCAAATGAAAAACTTTATGAAACCTATCATAGATTTGCAAAACTTTTAAATGAGCTAAAGAAATTTGGGATTGTAAAATCAAATGATGAAAGGAATATAAAATTTCTGGATGCTTTGCCTAGAGAATGGAGAAGTCTAACCATGACTTTGTCACCAACCTTAGAACTAGGTAATATGAGTCTTCATGACTTATATAGCATTCTTGTCCCCAGAGAAGAAGAAATATATGAAGAAACAATTCAAAGTGGGGGATCTTTAGCTTTAATCTCAAACTCACAAAGAACATCAATCTGTGATCCTCAAACCTCAAACTGCCAAAATATTGAAAATTCTGATACTTCGTCAGATTTTTCTACTTTTTCTAAAGCAATTGCATTGCTCACCAAAACTTTTGAGCAGAGGTTAAGGGGAGGTGGTCAAAGGTACCAGAAAAGTGATAATGGGGGATGGAATGAAGAAATAGGGATAAAGGAAAAGCAGAAGTTGTGTGTTACAAATGTAAACAAAAGGGTCACTATGCGTCAGAGTGCAAGAATAAGAAACTGAAGGATGTTGCATACTATGAGAAGAAGCCGGAAGAAGCCAAGAAGCAACAACAAGTCAGCTTGATAGCTGGGACAGATACATGGCTGTCAGATGACTCTTCTGATGAAGAAGAAGAAAAATGGCAAATTTCTGTCTTATGTCACTTTCTGTTGAACAACCTGAAGCTTCAGAACAAAAGGTAAATTTAGATAATCTTGACCTTGAACACAAATTAAACAAACTCATGTCAGATTTTCTAAATCTGCAAGAAAAAACAGAAACCAGAAAGTAAAAAATCTGATGAGTTGCAAAGAACTCTGAATAAAGTTATAATTGAAAACCAGTTACTGATAGAAGAGAGCTTAGATCACAGAGCAAAAATTGAATTTTGTGAAAAAGAAAGGATAGATTTATACAAAAAAAAAATCATGATAAAGAAATAAATGTAAAGGGTTTTCAACAAGCAAAGGAATTCATTAACTTTATTGAAACAACACCAAAGAATAGAGTGAGGGTTTAGGGTATGTAAAAACAAATATAATTAAACCCACCACCTTTGTGAAGGCAACACATCAGATTTCTGATAAATTTACATCAGAATCTGATTCAGAATCATGCATATCAATAAGTTCTAAGAACTCTTTTGAAATCTCAAAACTCAACTTAAAAGCAAAAAGGAGTGAATCCAAACAGAAGTCTTTAAAAATTCCAGAAGTGGTTCACTCAAAATTTCAAAATTATCCAATCATTCCATCATAAGAAGAGAAATCAGAAAATTCTGATAAAGAAACTTGTATGTGTGTTGACATTCTGAAACTGGTTCAACACCATCTCCAAACAAAAATTGAAAAATCTGTTCATGGCTCAGCATGCAACAGATATTCTGATAAAAGTTCATCAAGAGAAGAAAATATGATTAAAACTTCATCAGAAAAAGTACCCAAGCAAGTCTGGGTACCAAAAACCCTCTAACATTACCATTTCAGGACCATCATGTGCAGCATATCTGGTACTACGATTCTGGTAGCTCCAAGCACATGACTGGAGATAGGAGCTTGCTCTGTAATTTTGTTTCAAAACTGGGTAAATTGGTAAACTTTGGAAATGGTGTAAAAGGTAGGATTTTGGGGTATGGATGTATAAAGTATGGGTGTCTGACCATCAAAAAAGTAGCCTATGTAGAAGGCTTAAAGTATAATCTGCTGAGTTGTGGTTAATTTTTTGACAAAGGTTTTCAGGTAACCTTCTTACCAGAAAAGTGTTTGCTAATTGGTATGGATGATAACAAGATCTATTTAAGTGGAAAAGAATAAGACTGTCAATCTACTATTTTGATTTTAAAGAGGAAAATGAACATCCAAAATTATGTCTATTTTCAAAAATAAACAAAGGCAGTAGTTGGCTATGGCACAAAAGATTAGCCCACTTAAACTTTAAAAATTTAAGCAAATTAGCAAACAAATGACTGGTAAAAGGATTGACTTTCATATCCTCAAAGAAGGATAAAATTTGTGAAGCTTGTGAAATGGGTAAATCTAAAAGAAGCTCACACAAAACAATTTCTGAATCTTCAATAACACAAAATTTAGAACTCTTGCATATGGATCTTTGTGGACCCATAAGCACTGAAAGCTTTTCTGGAAAGAAGTACATACTTGTCATTGTAGATGACTTTTCTAGATACACATGGGTAGAATTTTTAAGAAAGAAGAGTGAAACTCCAGATCTGATCATAAATTTTATCAGAAAAATTGAAAATCTTTTAAAATTGACAGTCAGAAGGATCAGAACAGATAATGGAACAGAATTCAAGAATTCAAAAATTGAGAGCTTCCTTGTAATCAAAGGAATCTCTCATGACTTTTTTGCTCCAAGATCACCACAACAGAATGGAATGGTTGAAAGGAGAAACAAAACCTTAGTGGAAGCAGCCAGAACAATGCTTGCTCATGCAGAACTGCCCACTCGTTTTTGGGCAGAAGCTATAGCAAATGCTTGTTTTACCCAAAACAGGTCCATAATCAACAAAAGACACAATAAAAACCCTACAACATTATAAATGGAAGAATACCAAATGTAAACTTTTTACACACATTTGGTTGCAGGTGTTTTGTTTTCAATAATTTTGAAAGTCTTGAAAAATTTGACAGAAAAGAAGAGAAAGGGATTTTTCTTGGTTATTCAATCTCCTCAAAAGCATATAGGATTTTTATCTTAAACACAAGGACAATCAGAGAAAGCTTATATGTATCTTTTGATGATTCATCAGAGGCAGTTTCTGATGAGTATATGAAGGAAATAAACCTTTCTGATAAACAAGAAAAACTTGAACATCTTTTTGAAAAAACAACAGAAGAATTCCTAGAACATGATCAATTTCTCACAAAAAAATCTATAGAAATTTCATGTGCTAACCCTGCAGAACAAATGGAAAATGTATTAGAAACCTTGAATCAGAACAATGAAAATACAACTGATAATCAAAATTCTGATCAAAATTCTGATACATTCCATAAAAATGAAGCAAATGTTCAGGGGGAAACTTCAAATCCATCAGAACCAACAACTTTTCACAACAAGTTGAGATGGATAAAAGGACATGTTCAATCTGACATCATTGGTAATCCAGAAGATGGTGTAAGAACAAGATTTGCCACAACACATGGGTGTGCTTTTGTTGGGTTCTTAAGCAAGATAGAACCCAAGTCTATCAAAGAAGCTCTCAATGACTCAGACTGGATACAAGCAATGCAAGAAGAGCTTGATCAGTTTGAAAAGAGCAAGGTATGGGATCTGGTGCCAAAGCCAAAAGACAAATCTGTCATAGGCTCAAAATGGGTATTTAGAAACAAATCAGATGAAAATGGCATAATAACAAGGAATAAGGCAAGGTTAGTGGATAAAGGTTATTGTCAACAAGAAGATATTAACTATGATGAAACCTTTGCACCAGTAGCCAGATTAGAAGCATTAAGAATCTTTGTTGCTTTTGCTGCATTCAAAGATTTCAAAGTATATCAAATGGATGTGAAATCTGCATTCCTAAATGGTAAGATTGAGGAAGAAGTTTATGTGCATCAACCTGAAGGCTTTGTTGATCCTAAATTTCAAAATCATGTTTATAAATTAAACAAAGCCTTGTATGGTTTGAAGCAAGCTCCTATAGCATGGTATGAAACACTTTCAAACTTCTTACTCAAATCTGGCTTCACAAAAGGTACTATTGATACAACTCTTTTTCTTAAAACGCATAAGGGTCACACTTTGTTAGTCCAAATTTATGTTGATGACATTATATTTGGATCAACAAATGAAAAGTTTTGCAAAATGTTTCAAAAATTGATGACCAGCCACTTTGAGATGAGCATGATGGGTGAGTTAACTTTTTTCTTTGGTTTACAAGTCAAACAAAGAAATGATGGAATATTTCTGAGTCAATCTAAGTATGTGAAAACAATTTTGAACAAATACTCACTTGAAAATTGCTCAATTTCAAAGACTCCCATGGAAACAGGGAACAAACTTGATTCTGATAAAGAAGGAACATGTGTGGATATTAAAACCTATAGGGGGATGATAGGATCATTGTTATACTTAACTGTAAGCAGACCAGATATTATGTTTGCTACATGTTTCTGGCAAGATATCAATGCAATCCTAAAGAATCTCACCTAAAAGCAGTAAAAAGGGTTTTTAAATATCTAAAGGGCACATCAGAACTTGGTCTCTGGTATCTAAAAGATACAAAACTTGAACTAATTGGATACATAGATGCAGATTATGCAGGATGCAAGATTGACAGAAAGAGCACATCTGGTGCATGTCAAATCTTGGGAGATAAGTTGGTATGCTAGGCAAGTAAGAAACAAAACTGTATTGCAACATCAACAGCTGAATCTGAATATGTAGCAGCAACAAGTTGCTGTTCACAAGTGCTATGGATGCAAACTCAGCTGAAGGATTATGGAGTAAATCTGACAAAAATACCCATTCTATGTGACTCAAAGAGTGCAATTGCAATTACAAAAAATCCGGTTCATCACTCTAGAATCAAGCACATAGATGTCAGATATCACTTCATAAATGATCAAGTTGAAAAAAGTAACATAGATATGTACTTTGTTCCAACAGAAAACCAAATTGCTGACATTTTTACAAAACCTCTTGATGAAAAGAGACATAATTTTCTAATCAGCAAACTTGGGATGGTTAACCTAAAGTATGAAGATATTTCAGAAAACAAAAAGTCACAAAATGAAAATCAAACTGATGAGTTGAAAGGAGATAATCAGGGTGTAAACAAAAATTCTGATGATGGAAAAACAGATTTCTGATAAAGAAAGCCATCAATCTGATGAAAAATCAGAAAATCTGATAAAATTATCAACATTCTGATAATTTACCAAAAAATCTGATGAATCATTAGAAAATCTGATGAATCATCAAAAAATTTGAAGAATCATTAGAAAATCTGATAGAACATCAGAAAATCTATTAAAAGATCAGAATCACCCCTGATCATCAGAAAATTACATGAAATTCACCATCTTCATTCATATCTCATATTTGAATAAACATAACTGTAAAATAATATGTTTTTGGATTTTTTTTTACTTTACTTAGTTAAAAAAATAAAAAAAAAATAAAAAAGGGGAAAGAAAACTTGCATTAGGATAAATTCAAACCCACCATAGGGAAAATTAACCGTCACAGGTGAAATTTTCTGCAAAAAATTCATTTCACTTCTACTTCCAAAGCATGCAACGTCATCTTTTAAGAGTGTATAGCAAGACACATGGACACAAAAATGATTAGGGGCTATAAAAGTAGCCGCCTAGTTATTCAATGCTACTCACAAACGGGGGCTTATACTCTGTGACTTAGCTTTTGAACACAGATATTGTATTAAGTGAAGAGAAAGAAAAGGAAAAAAAAATCTTGAGCTATTAATACCATTTATGGCATAACTATCACTTTCATCTATATATATATATATATATATATATTAACAACTTCTGAAGATTTTCTTCATCACAACAACCTCCACTTCAAAACTTTTTCAGAATACTTCACTTTCAAAAACCTTCAATGGCAAAAGAAATCCAAACCGAGCACTTTCCTCTCATTCGACACACCATACACAACCTAAGACTTAGGTCAAACCTTGATGGTCCTGCATGGGAGGACTGCCAGGTGGTGTACAACATGATAAAGCAAAGTCCTTTGGGCCATGCTGTATCAACACATGTCATTATCTACCCTGCACTCCTTCAAGAGTTTTGGTGGAATACAGAAACCATTTACAGAGGCACCAGCATGTGGACACAAAGCAAGGTGATGGTCTTTACAATCATTCTAAAGGAGGAAACTCTTAGAGATGCCCTCCAGTTGGCTGATCATCCAGACACCACCTTTTTCCCAATGGAAAAGCTGGAAGAAACCCTAAAGGAAATAGGTTATCGCACACCCAACGTCTCAAGGCACATCAGCAAATCTGGCTTCATTCAACCGTCCCAGTATTTGGTGACACAGCTCAGTGTCTGCTTCTCAAAGAAGATTGGGCACTTCAATGAGCTGTCTTACAGGATGATGGAGGTGGTACATGCAGTTGTACAAGAGAAACTGTACAACTTCTCCAAGTTTCTCATGATAGACTTGGAATCAAACATGCACTCGTCAACCTTTTCTGATCTACCCTCGCTTGGTGACCAAGGTGATAACAAGCCAGCTGGACATCGGAGGAGTAAGAAGCTGGTACCCAAGGGCCCAAGCTGTTTTACAAGAAAACTTGAATTTTCCCTCCCTTGTTCCAACACCAAATCACAGTGGACACAGAACCTACTTATGGTTGTATGTTAAGGGTATTGTCACACCCCGATATTTCCACGTATTACCGGTGGGCCCGGTAGGGAGTATCGTGACGAAGTTGATATCATCATAGTCAAATAATCACAGTTCAATGCACAACAGAAGTCTAAAAGTAATAATATTACAAACTGAATGAAAGTAACATAAATATTACACAACAGTTGTAAAGTGGATCCACAGGCGGATCTAAAATATAAGAAAATATTGTTCAACAGAATTAAGCATCACGAGCTTGCAAGACTCTTTATTTGATACTAGGAGTAGCCAGCCGATTACGAATAGCACCTGCACTTAACCTTTTGAAAATACGTCAGTTTACACTGGTAAATACAATTAGCCGACTCTTTTGAAAAGTGTTTATAAAATTGATTTAAATGTACAAGGCGTAAATATTCTTTATTTACTTGGGATAATTATTTAAAAGTAATCTTGTAAAAGAATTATATGTTTGTTATACATTCAGTAGCCCGGGTTAGAAGTACCGGGTTAAAGATTAATAGACCACCACATGATATAGTCCCGCGGTGAGTTATTCTCAACAAGCGGTTATATCTTCTTTACATACGCATCGACAGGTTGTTGCCTACACCCCGTTCTTAAGTCATGGCCATTTCAATGAATGAGACGAGGATATCCAGGACACGGTCATTAACCCCCCAAAGGCTTAAAACAAACAAAACATATTAAATGGGTTATCTCAATGTTTTAACCATTATTCGAGTAAAGATTCAATACCCGACCAAGCGGTATTATTAAATACCGTACCCCAAGCCCGTATAAGGGAAAACAAGTTAAAAGTATTTACCTGAGCAAAAATATAAATTTATTCTCAGCTGTAAATCAATCAAGCAAGTACAGATAGCCTTTACCGGGCTCCTAATCTGGAATGAAGGTTTTTAATAACCTATTAGAATCCTAACGGGTCTTATTTAAGTCTTAACTTAGACCGGTTAGTTTTAATGAAAGGTTTACGGTTCAAAACACAAGATTAAGCGAAGACCGGATTAGAATGTGATTTAGACCAGACAAGTATGAAGACTTGTATAATATGGTTAAACTAAACACATTCTGGATTTTGAGGTAAAAATGATAAGGTTTGACCCGTTTCGGTTAGTTTATGTAAACTAGTTACATGAACCGTACCGAACGCGTATAATGCGTAACGGGTAACCAAATGAGTCACGAACAAGTTCCACAAGTTAATATGCTTTAAATATGTTGTGATCCAGTAGGATACCTTCCATTATGCCCAAAACGAATTTAAAATCAATTTAAGCCCCGTAGGGGTATTTTGGTTATTTTAAAGATTGTAAAAGAGGTTAATTAGTAATATGAGTTTCTGGTCTAAAATAATCAGTAAAAATATTTATTTTATCAAGTTATATCAGTAAGATATCCCACATATATGAAATTTATCATTTATGGCCAAACTATGCACCGTAGGGGCATTTTGGTCATTTCACATATGCTTTAAGGGTTAAATTTGGAAATCTGAGTTCAAAACTTTTATTTACTGTTAAAGTATAAAAAATTATTCATAACATCAGTAGGTATCAAGCTTTAGGTGTCTAATATGGTTTTTAAACTATACTATGCGCCTAAATCGCATAAAAGTCGGTATTTGACGACATTCGGTTTAAATAAGGAAGTCTGAGATTTTGACCAGCCTTTACAGTTTAAATAACTTATTTATTATATAAAATCAGTAGAAAAAGGTTTATATGTAAAGGATGTGTAAAACTCATTTTATTAGCAAAAAGGGCGTTATCGTCAATTACTGAGCCTATGCGAGAACTCTATGTTATGATCAGTTTAAAATTTAATAAAAATTTCCAAAAATCCCAAAATATTATATTACATCAGTAGGTAAAAGGTTTGACATCAAAATTTGAGTTTAAATAGGATTTATATCAAATATGCCGTTTAATTAATAAAAAGGCCTTCATTTACGATATTGAGCATAACTCTCATTTTAGACCATAAACTGATGTCAAACTTTTAGGATATACTTAAATATCAGTAATAAAGGTTTTTGTCCTCTCACATTTTCAAAAATCTCGTTTTAATATCAAAAGGGCATTATGGTCAACATTTAAGCAATTAACGGAAACATGCAAATGAATCGGATCATTAAGGAACCAATGTAGTATAACCTTAGAGGGTTTTACTAACATATAATATGGTCCTAAAGGAACCTTAAGGAATATCTAAAACAAGCTAAATCGGGTCAGAACTGAAAGTCAAAGCAAAAGTCCACTTTTACGACTTTCGGTTCTGAACCGAGCCTAAACTCAGAATTGTCGGGTAGAACATGCCTAGACATGTTCTTATATCATTTACCAAGTTATTTTAATGTTAAAACATGTTCCATAACTTCTACATTATCAGTTATGCATTAATTTGTAAAAATAGCTTCTGTTGACTTTTTAATATTAAGTTTGGCCCGACATTTGACCAAGTTAGAGTGGAAATCAGAGGGTGCCCTTTTAAGGGTTTATTACCTACATAATTACCAACTCGTAGCCACTTTTAATTCGAATAATGTAGGTGCATATGTCTGTCGACTTCGTCTTGTATCGAGTCTTGTACTAGTTTAGAAAGATCAGGGCACACAAAACGAGAAATGTAGGTGTGAAGCCATTTCGCACGAAATAGCAGAAGCTATTTCGTACGAAATGAACATAGCCATTTCGTACGAAATAGCAATTGTCTATTTCGTGCGAAATCATCACTCCTATAAATAGGCTATGTGCTGATTCATTTGTAACGATTCTGATTTCCGGTACCGAACTGCTGCCGACGTGTCTACTGATTGTAATCTTTGTCAAATCAATATACTAGACATTAAAAGTGATTCTGTGTGTAAATCAAGCCGATTCTAAGTCAATACGATTGTTTCCGCCTTTCGTATTGATAAGAACGCTTCTGGACGACTCGTTTTGGTCATGAAAACGATCCTACAAGTGGTATCAGAGCTCAGGAGGAAGAGTTCTTGCCAAATCAGCTTGATTTCACCAAAATTTCTGACTTCTACACCTTCTTTTCAAAATTAAACAGAATTTCACGATTAAAATGAATTGAATTTCTCACATATTAAGCGTAACACTGTTTTAAACATCCCCTGAAAGAATTGGACCTAAAATCGATCTAAAACTTGTTCATTTTGTCCATTTCTCTTGAAAATCGATCGAAAGTGTGACATCAGCAGCATTTCGTATGAAATAGCTCATTTCGTTTGAAATCACCATCATTTCGCACGAAATACACCTTGGAATCTTCATTTCTCACGGAATAGCCTGAGTTTTTGTTATTTCGCACGAAATCACTCGTTTCGTACGAAATCACTCGTTTCGTACGAAATCACTCGTTTCGTACGAAATCACTCATTTCGTACGAAATCAATCGTTTCGTACGAAATCATCTCGTTTCGCACGAAATCAAACATCATTTCGCTTGAACGGACTATTTCTCTTGAAAAATATCTCTATTTCGCTCGAAATAGATTGTTAGTGGATCATTTCGCTTGAAAGTGGTCATTTCGCACCAGAAGTCATTTCGTTTGAGAAGTTGTTTTCGTGTGAAATAGTTCATTTCGCACCAAACTCATTTCGCATTAAAAGGCATTTCGTTTGAAAGTTGTGATTTTGTGAAAAAGTTTACTGAATCATGGAAGAAGAGTTTTACAATGCATTTGCTACACCAGTTGCTCCTGTTACAGCTGCTGAAACTATTTACAGTGAGAATGAGACAGGGACTTACCAAAAACCGCCAAAGCTTATGTACATTGAAGATTTTAAAGGATGGCAAAATCGGTTTGAAAACTGGGTGCAAGCATATAAGTTTGATGCATGATGTGCCTTAGATGTAGATTACGTTAAACCAACAGATGAACATGGAAATGAAAAAGCTTTTAGTGACTATTCAGATGGTGAGAAATTAAAGTACGCCAGTGAGAAATTGATGATTAGCATTCTACAACAATCAGTAAAAGAGGATATCTTTGTTTTGCTTCAACATAAGGATACTGCTAGATCAATTTGGTTGGCTTTGATTCAAAAGTTTAAGGGAAGTGCTGATATGATAAAAAATAAATGTGCCTTCCTAAAGAAATCTTTTGATATGTTTGTAGCTTTTGAAGGTGAAACAAAAAAAACGACTATCGATAGATATTGTCGTCTTGTTCTTGAAATGAGAAGATTGGACATCAAGAAGGAAGATGATGAATGGGTTGATAAACTTGCTGATGCGCTACCACAGAATAAATGGGGAACATATTTGTTGATTCTAAAGCATATGAGAAAACATGAAAGTATGAATTTGGCTAAATTCATTCAGAAGCTTGAAGAACATGAATTGGATGTACAGAAAACTGCTATCATGAGCAATCCGAATGCTCAACAAGATGTTAGTCTTTACTACAGAGGAAACAAATTTGAAACTACTCCGAGTCCAAAGGTTAAGACTACTTTCAGTGCTGATAGTTCTTCCGAAACAAATGGTAGCACATTTACTCAGAGTGGTGGATATTCGTCATCATATTCAAGTTTTGATCCGAATTTTACAACACCAAGTTCTCAATGACAGAATTCAACAAATTTGCAATGCAACGTTACTTTGAATATTCAGAATAGTCAAAATCTTTCTCCAGAAATAGCTAAGCAACACATGGCATCACTTGTGGCTATGTTAGAGTCATATGAAAGTTTAGTTGCTGGAAGAATCGGAAATCCGATGCTCACAAAAGAGGATTATGATCAGATTGATGCTGAAGAGCTCGAGTTGATGGACATCAAATGGTGTCTAGCCAATGCAGTAAGAAGAGCAGAAAAATTTACACAAGTCACAGGAAGAGATGATTTTCGTGAAATGGGTGCATCTCCAATAGGGTTTGATAAATCAAAAGTTACGTGTTTTCGTTGCAAAGAAAAGGGACATTTTAAACGAGAATGTAAAAATAAAGAAGCAACTGGAAGACAAGATGGAAAAAATGATTATTATCAAAAGTCAATTTTTCATCAGCTTGCACAACAACCATCATCATCCCATGCCATTGAAGTTGAAAAGAAAAAAGCGTATCTTGTTAATCAAGATGATGAAAAAGTTGCAGAGGGATTTAGCTGGGACAAATACATTCCGGATGGTTTAGGTCTTATTGCTCAAATATTGGAAGAAGGAGAAGTTAAATCTCAGCCGAAAAGAATACCGATTTTTAGTGAATTGGGATGTGATGCAGATACCGATGATGAAGAAGAATATATCAATAAAGCTAGAAAAGGTCTGGATACTTACAGTTTTAATTTGTTTTTTGCAGATAAGATCGAGATGTTGAATGAGAAGAAGGCTGCTAGATTGAAAAGAGAGTTGGAAGCAAGAAAGATTGATGAAGAAAAGGAAAAGTTGGAAGCTGAAAAAGTAAAAGCTGAAGAAAATTCGACAGAAAAGGTCGAAGATGAAGAGTGTGAGGTAAAAGTAGAATTTGATGAAGAACCGATGATTGAGAAGGTGGTTGAAAACATTGTTGAAGTAGAGAAAATAGTTGAAAAAGTCGTCGAGATTGAGAAGATCGTCGAAGTTGAAAAAATTGTTGAAGTTATGAAACCTTGTCTGAAATGTTTGGAATCTTGCAAACATTGTGAAGAGAAAGACAGGTTGATTAGTGATCTTGAAGAAATGAAAGAAAAATTGTTGTTTGATATGAAGTATGTGAAGGAATCATATGATGTGTTGAATAAAACAGTTGATGGGTTGAACAAGACAAACTTAGAAGTTGATGCTGCTATGACAATGATGAGTTCAACATTAATGACAAAACAGAAGGTCATCAATGAGTATATTGAAGATTGTGCAAAACTGAAGCAGGATTTGGAACTTGAAAAGATTGAAAGCTAAAGAATCAAACGATTATTGTTGAGTTATACAACTTGTGATTATTTGATTGATCGAGTTTATCCTACTATTGCAGGTCTTGAAGCTTTTCAAGATAAAAAGACGAAAGATACGGATGCTGGTAAGAAACTAAATGTCAAGTATAATAAGTGTCCGCCTCCGATCTGGAATAGTTATTCTCCCAGAAAGCCTAATGAGGAACGATTAAAAAAGGCAGTCAACATCAAGTTAAAGTCTGAAACCATTGATGAGTTACCAGATAACATTGATGTTACATTCACAGCGTCTGACACTGATCATGAGTCTGAGTTATTAAAGAAAGTGGTCGATCAGGTGTTGGATATAGATGAAGAGTCAAAGTCGGAGTTTAAATCTGAAAGTTCGAGTTCGTCAGACAAGAGTCCGAGTTCACCGGTCAAACGGGTTTACAATAAAGATTTTCTGTTATCAAAGAATAACTTGAATGACGAAACGTTTAAAGTAGCATATACTTTGAATGATTCTGACAAATTTTTTTCTGATGAAGAATTTCCAATAAGAAGTGTCAAAACTGAAATGATCAAACAGGTTTTCAAATTGACAGAAATTAATATTTCTGAAATAAAAGATTTAAATCTTTCTGAAAAACCTAAAAAATACACTTCAAGAGTTCAACAGAGAGTGAACAAGAAAATGGGTTACGGTTGTGGTTATAGTTTTCAAAAGAAACCAAACCATAACAGTAATTTCAAAAAGAAAGGTGTAGGTTTCATTCCCTCGGAAAATTATAAAAATGAGAAAACTTATAAACCAAAAACTAAATTTGTTTCAGGAACAAGTTCAGAGGAAGAAAAGGAGAAACTGTTCAGAAAACAGTCAAATCAAGAGTTTTTCGCTGAAAGAAAGAGGAATCTGGTGAAAGAATCTGAGAAAAGAGTTGAAAGAAGAACCTGTTTCAAATGCCAAAAAGTTGGACACATTGCTTGGAACTGCCCAATGTCTAACAATACAAAACAGGGAGTTATTTCTAACCCTGAGAAATCTAAAGTGTTTGAAAATTCGACTTTCAAAACTGGTGATGTTTCAAAACGTTTTTACAAAAGAAAAGTCGATTTGAAAAAACAGAAGTGGGTTGTTAAATCTGAAAGTATTTCTGACAATGAATCTGACTCGTCAAAGTCAGAGGAATCATTTGTTGTGAAAAGCGAGAAGAATTCTGTTCCAGAAATGAACGAGTAAAACTTTCCGCCATTTTCAAAGGAAAATTTGAAATTGAAAGTTGGAAAGATTGAGATTTCAGATCAATTCTTCGCTGGTAAAGAAGAATTTGATGCTGAAAAGGCTTTCAATGGGAAAGTCAAACATATCTTTGGGAAGATGGTTGACGGTAAGGTAAAGGGTGTTAAAGATTTTTACAAATTAAAAAGATGGTGGGAAAAAGATGATTCAAAATCTCCCAAGGCTGGTCAAGCTTGGGTGAATGCTTTTCCTACTTAAAAACCTGACTTGCCAGAGCTCCCAGGTTGGTAATTGTGGAGCAGGAATCGACATCTTTCTACAAGTGATATTTCGACCTACAAGTGGTAGTTTTTCTTGAAAATTGTTATATTTCGAATTTACATGTGGTTTTGGTTGATAAGTGAACCTACAAGTGGTTGAAGAAGGTTTTCACTTACAAGTGGTTGATCAAGGTCATTAAGTTGAACTTGATTTAACTTTCTTTTAATTGATTGGAAAACAAAGTGATGATCATAGCCCCGTTTTTACAAGTGAAAACAACAAAACTAATTTTCCGGAAAAACCATTTGATTAAAACAAACTTAAGTGTTTTGAAATCATAATGGGAAAATAGTTTGTTGTAAGGGGGAGTTCTGATTGTTTATGCCAAGTGGATGGAGATTTGAAGCGATTCGAATCAGTTGTAACTTTAGTTGTATAGTTTGTTTTTAAATTTTCTTTAAATGATTTTGAATTTTAGGTGGAGTAAGAAATTTCAGAAAATCCAAAAACATTTAAAAATTTGAAAAATCCAAAAAACATGATAAAATTTCAAAACGAGTTTTGTTTGTGTAAAAGAGGAAATGATAGTACATCAGTAGACTATCACAGCATGCTAAAGAATTGGAAAGTTAAAATGTGATAAACGGTCTCACTGATGATATGTCAGTAGGTTTTTACACATTTAGTAGATTGTGTTCGAGATATAAACCTAAATTTCAAACTTATTTATCTCGTGGTGAACATCTCTCGGATATATGGGTAACTGTAACAACTCTCATCAAAAGTCCTAAATATTATTTTAATTTGACCAATAGGAAACCCTAATTGAGAAACCCAAGTGATTCTGAACAAACCCTAAAATTTTCAGAACAATCGGAATCAGGATCAGGGCCCCTAAAACTCAAGGGGGGTATACCCTAGTTAACGATTATCTAAATTTCTCGTTGTCAAAATTTGGAATTAAGAAACTGTCAAGTCATCAGGCCTAGTCCCAACCGTGGCTACTCTATAAAATATAGGTAACCCTTACGGACCGTAAGGGTTAATTGTTACGGTCCGTAAGGGGGGGGCAAAATTCAAGTATAAATAGCAGACATCGGGACTTGAATTCTGTCTTTGAAACGACGTAAAACTTCGCTACATGTATTGAGATACGTTCTGTTTACCACAATTAACACACACAGTTCACTAATCGATGCCGCAATCAGGGTAATAACTCGATCGCTATTACGATTCAACGTCCGATCGATTATAACTATCCAACGATTGTTTAAGTGCCGCTCAAATTGAGTTTATACTTTGTTATTCATCGTGATTTCGACTTGAATGTTTGAGTGCTGTTCGAACTCGGACTATACTCTGTCATTCGTTGTGAATCCGCTGAATTGTTAAGTATTGCACTAATAAATCGTTGTGAGGGTTTAATCTCGTGAATTGTCGTAACTGCTGTATTAGTTACTAACCTGTTTGTGTGTGCATTGTTATTTAAATTAGGTTAATCAAGGCTAATCAGTAGGCTTATACTCTTCTCGTTAAATCTACAAAGTGAGTCATTCTTTTTTTTATCAAATTTATTTACAAAATCATGTATATTTTCAAAGGTTATAATTACAGTGATTAAGTTTATGTAATCACCAAATTACAGCCGGTATGTGGGGTATTGTGCACATTACTACTGTTGTTGTCACTTTAGGTGGGCGAACCTAAATTAGTGATATTCATCATTCATTGGGGCAGCCAATGGTGATATGACCACAGTCACCGAAATGAGTCGAGTGACAAATACTGTGGGTAGTTGGTTTGATATCAGAAACATTGTAATCTCTCTTAATACTGTGAATTATAACAAACGAGTCGTTTTAGTAAAAATGAATGATTCACTCAGTATTTCCCTGCTGACAAAACCTTTTTCAAACATGTTTCAGGTGATCTGTTGTGAGCACAGGAAAAGTGCCGTGGAGCACTACATGCTTAGAAAAGTGGCTCAATGTAAATAAATAAAGAAACATGTTTTAAGAAATAGAGATTTCCCAGTGAAATCACTTTATTGTAAATTATGGGATTTATCCCTATATTATATATATAAACGAGCAGTTTTAATAATAATCGATCCTGTTTAAAAAGACTTCCGCTGTCACTAAATTAGATACCATCAGATTTCCTGCCTCGCGACTCTGGACCGGGTCAAACCGGGGTCAAGGGCCGTGACAGGAAAAAGGTGGTATCAGAGCCACTGATTTAAGCTTACTATTGATTTTAGCCTATTAAAATAATTGAGAGATAATTAGGAAATTTAATTGCTATTCTGTGAAAATATGTTTTATTAATTGATTAATTGTTGAGTTACAGTATGGGTAAACAAAAGATTTCTGCTATCTATCACAAATTAAATACTGCACCCACAGAAAAAGGAACCTCTTCCTCCAAATACGCAGCAGATATGGAAGAAGGGATTTTTGTCCGTAAAGCAAATTATGAAAATCCTCTCACTCAAGATAAAAGAAATTTGATTCTTAGAAAGGGACAGGAGAAAATAAAGAAACCCCAAGTTAAGAAAGTGAGGTTTAATCCAGAAATCCAGGAATTTGGCAATAGGTCACCTTGGGAAGACACATTAGAGGAAAAATGGGCAAATCTTTATATGCTAGCTACAGTAGCAAAGAATGCAAACCTCTAAACTATCAATAAGTCTGGTCTAGTAGAAAATTAATACCCAATAAATAAATAAATTATAGTGTGTTCACTTTCCTATAGTCTTTTGTACAAATCAGTATGCAATAAACTTTAATGTTTATTTGTAAAACTTTGTTCCAAAGTTTTAACTTAGCATTTCTGTACATTTTGCATATATGCTATCCAGCATGAGTGAGATATCGGAAGCATTTCAGAATCTCAACCTCTACCCAGTACCAATTGAAGTCTCCTACGACTTTACTGGTTATATTGCTGACATAGAAGAACCCCTGGAATTCCAAGCTCCACCGCTGGAAAAAGCAAAACTTAAAAAGAAAAGAAGATATGTAGGATGGAGGAAAGTGCGCAGGAGAAAACCAGTTACTAGGAAACTCCCCAAAATAGAAAACCCTATAGAAAAGAGGAAGGAGACAATCTGCACAACCGCCTTTTTGCAGAAATTGCAAAAAGAATCATTTTGGAAAATGCAATGTAATCTGCAACTTCTGCAAAATGGCAGGACATCGTGAAGAAAATTGCAAAAAGAAAACCATAGTCTGCTATAACTGTGGAGAAACAGGACATTACAAAACAGAATGTCCTAAATTGATTAAAACCGCAGACAATAAAGGCAAACCAGCTGATGGAACAACAAAGAAGAATGCCCGAGCATTCCAGCTAACCACTCAAGAAGCCGAACTAATTCCCGATGTCATAGTTGGTACGTTCTTGGTCCACGACGTTTATGTAAAAGTGTTATTTGACTCTGGTGCAAACCAAAGTTTTATCAATACTTCATTTTGCCAAGCCCTTAACTTACCCTTAACCACCCTTAGGGAAATTTTTACAGTTGAAACTGCAGATGGAAATTCTGTTAACATCAATAAGGTTTTGCAAGAAGGAAAGATAGAATTGTTAGGCCATAAGTTTTCTGCAAACCTGTTACCTATGAAGTTAGCCGGATTCGATGTAGTGTTAGGAATGGATTGGTTGATAGCCAATCATGCTCGAATCCTTTGTGATAAGAATTCCATAGAAATCAGTACTCCCACAGGAGAGGTAATTTTAATTACAGGAGATAAACCACGTAAGCCCATGAAGTTCATATCAGTAATGAAAGTTGCTAATTATGAACGAAAACAAGGAATAGTATATATGATTTCAGTAATCATTAGTACTAAGGGTAAAGAACTTAAGGAAATTCCTGTAGTTTCAGAGTATCCTGATGTATTTCCAGAAGATTTACCGGGATTACCTCCAGATAGGGAAGTAGAATTTAGGATTCATCTAATTCCAGGAACTACACCGATAGCTAAGGCACCTTATCGATTAGCACCCACCGAAATGCTAGAATTGAAAAAGCAGTTAGATGAATTACTAAGTAAAGGATTCATACAACCTAGTTCATCCCCTTGGGGAGCACCTGTGTTGTTTGTTAAGAAGAATGATGGTTCAATGAGAATGTGTATCGATTATAGAGAATTAAATAAAGTTACAATTAAGAATCGATACCCATTACCTAGGATTGACGATCTTTTTGATCAACTTCAAGGCGCTAGGTATTTTTCTAAGATAGACTTAAGATCCGGATATCATCAGTTAAAAGTACAAGAAGAAGACATACCTAAAACTGCTTTCAGAACTAGGTATGGTCATTATGAGTTTACAGTCATGCCATTTGGACTAACAAATGCCCCAGCAGCATTTATGGACATGATGAATCGGATCTGTAAACCATACTTGGATAAATTTGTAATCGTATTCATCGACGATATACTTATTTATTCCAAAAGTCAGGAAGAACATTGCAAACACTTGCATGCACTCTTAACTTTGTTAAGAAAGGAAAAACTTTATGCCAAATTCTCGAAGTGTGAATTCTGGCTGCAAGAAGTACAATTTTTAGGTCACATGGTGAATCACGAAGGAATTCATGTAGATCCTGCTAAAATAGAAGCAATCACCAAATGGAAGGTCCCACAAACAGCTATGGAAATTAGAAGTTTTCTAGGATTAGCTGGATACTACAGACGATTTATTAAGGATTTCTCTAAAATAGCTGTACCTTTGACTAAGTTAACTTGTAAAGCCACTAAGTTTGAATGGGGATATAGGCAAGAAGAAGCTTTTAAGATTTTAAGGCACCGATTGACGAATGCTCCAATTTTAGCATTACCCGATGGAACATAAAATTTTGAAGTATATTGTGATGCTTCAAAATTAGGATTCGGATGTGTGTTGATGCAACGCAAGAAGGTAATTGCGTATGCCTCCCGGCAGTTGAAAAAGCATGAGGAGAATTATACGACTCATGACTTAGAATTAGGAGCCATAATTTTTGCCTTGAAAATTTGGAGACATTATCTGTATGGAAGTAAGTTTACTATTTATACAGATCATAAAAGTTTAAGGTATATATTTGGGCAGAAAGAGTTAAATATGAGGCAAAGAAGATGGATGGAAGTTCTAAGCGATTACGACTGTGATATTCAATATCACGAAGGAAAGGCAAACGTAGTTGCAGATGCCTTAAGTCGTAAGTATCATGAAAAACAAAAGCAAGTCCGTGCTCTTAGATTAAATCTACAAGTAGATTTAATGGAACAATTAAAGAAAATTCAGGAAACAACAATCAAGGACGATGCTGAAGGAATGAAAGGTTATATAAAGGAACTAGAGCAAGGAAATGATGGAATTTGGAGATTCCATAAGAAACGAATTTGGGTACCTAAGCAAGGAGAATTAAGAAATAAGATTTTAGAAGAAGCCCATAAATCTAGGTATACTATGCACCCTGGAAACAATAAGATGTACCAAGATTTAAGAAAAAACTTCTGGTGGATAGGAATGAAGAAAGATATAGCAAGATATGTTTCTAAGTGTCTTACTTGTTCGCAGGTAAAGGCTGAACATCAGAAACCTTCAGGACTACTACAACAATTGGAAATGCCTGTATGGAAATGGGAACTTATAACAATGGATTTTGTTACTAAGTTGCCTAAAACAAAAAAAGGTAATGATGCAATTTGGGTAATTGTGGATCGATTAACCAAATCAGCTCATTTTCTACCAATAAAGGAAACCTTTAGCATGGAAAGGCTAGCCAAATTGTACGTAGACGAAGTGGTATCTTTACATGGAGTCCCACTCTCCATTGTATCAGATAGGGATAGTCGTTTCACTTCTCATTTTTGGAAAAGTTTCCAGCAAGCTATGGGAACTCGACTAAACCTAAGCACAGCATATCATCCACAAACAGACGGACAAAGTGAAAGAACGATCCAAACTCTAGAAGACATGCTTAGAGCATGTGTAATAGATTTTGGCGGAAATTGGGACGATCATTTACCATTAATTGAATTCTCCTATAACAATAGTTATCATTCAAGCATTGAAACTGCTCCATTTGAAGCACTATATGGACGTAAGTGCAGAACTCCAATTTGTTGGGCAGAAATAGGAGAAAATCAATTATCAGGTCCAGAAATTGTGCAAGAAACTACTGACAAAATAACTCAGATCAAGGAAAGACTGAAAACAGCTAAAGATCGTCAGAAGAGTTATGCAGATAATCGCCGCAAACCGTTAGAATTTCAGGTCGGAGATAAAGTACTTTTGAAAGTTTCTCCTTGGAAAGGAGTAGTTAGATTCGGAAAGAAAGGAAAGCTAAGTCCAAGATACGTAGGCCCATTTTCAGTGATCCAACACATAGGATCAGTTGCTTATCGTTTACAACTACCAGACGAATTAGCTGGAGTACATGATATATTTCATGTATCCAATCTCAAGAAATGCTTATCAGATGAATCACTGGTAGTACCTCTACAAGATATAGAGGTAAACGAAAAGTTGAAATTTGTTGAGAAACCTCTTCAAATTGAGGATCGAAAGATTAAGTTTCTCAAACATAAACGACTAATTTTAGTCAAAGTCAGATGGGATTCAAAGAGAGGACCAGAATACACTTGGGAGCTGGAATCAGAAATGAAGAGAAAGTATCCTCATTTATTCTAGTAAATCTCGAGGACGAAACTTTATTAAGGTGGGGAGAATGTAACAACTCTCATCAAAAGTCCTAAATATTATTTTAATTTGACCAATAGGAAACCCTAATTGAGAAACCCAAGTGATTCTGAACAAACCCTAAAATTTTCAGAACAATCGAAATCAGGATCAGGGCCCCTAAAACTCAAGGGGGGTATACCCTAGTTAACGATTATCTAAATTTCTCGTTGTCAAAATTTGGAATTAAGAAACTGTTAAGTCATCAGGCCTAGTCCCAACCGTGGCTACTCTATAAAATATAGGTAACCCTTACGGACCGTAAGGGTTAATTGTTACGGTCCATAAGGGGGGGGCAAAATTCAAGTATAAATAGCAGACATCGGGACTTGAATTCTGTCTTTGAAACGACGTAAAACTTCGCTGCATGTATTGAGATACGTTCTGTTTACCACAATTAACACACACAGTTCACTAATCGACGCCGCAATAAGGGTAATAACTCGATCGCTATTACGATTCAACGTCCGATCGATTATAACTATCCAACGATTGTTTAAGTGCCGCTCAAATTGAGTTTATACTTTGTTATTCATCGTGATTTCGACTTAAATGTTTGAGTGTTGTTCGAACTCGGACTATACTCTGTCATTCGTTGTGAATCCGCTGAATTGTTAAGTATTGCACTAATAAATCGTTGTGAGGGTTTAATCTCGTGAATTGTCGTAACTGCTGTATTAGTTACTAACCTGTTTGTGTGTGCATTGTTATTTAAATTAGGTTAATCAAGGCTAATCAGTAGGCTTATACTCTGCTCGTTAAATCTACAAAGTGAGTCATTCTTTTTTTTTTATCAAATTTGTTTACAAAATCATGTATATTTTCAAAGGTTTATAATTACAGTGATTAAGTTTATGTAATCACCAAATTACAGCCGGTATGTGGGGTATTGTGCACATTACTACTGTTGTTGTCACTTTAGGTGGGCGAACCTAAATTAGTGATATTCGTCATTCATTGGGGCAGCCAATGGTGATATGACCACAGTCACCGAAATGAGTCGAGTGACAAATACTGTGGGTAGTTGGTTTGATATCAGAAACATTGTAATCTCTCTTAATACTGTGAATTATAACAAACGAGTCATTTTAGTAAAAATGAATGATTCACTCAGTATTTCCCTGCTGAAAAAACCTTTTTCAAACATGTTTCAGGTGATCTGTTGTGAGCACAGGAAAAGTGCCGTGAAGCACTACATGCTTAGAAAAGTGGCTCAATGTAAATAAATAAAGAAACATGTTTTAAGAAATAGAGATTTCCCAGTGAAATCACTTTATAGTAAATTATGGGATTTATCCCTATATTATATATATAAACGAGCAGTTTTAATAATAATCGATCCTGTTTAAAAAGACTTCCGCTGTCACTAAATTAGATACCATCAGATTTCCTGCCTCGCGACTCTGGACCGGGTCAAACCGGGGTCAAGGGCCGTGATAGTAACACCCGAAATCTTGTTTGAAAGACCCCTCTTTCTGAGATACTAGGTCTTTATGCTTACTGATATCTGGGGTATTATCCCGGGACTTCTGATTTGGCAGAAGCAATGGCCTAGTCCCCGTATAATACTTTTTGCTTTCTTGAAATAATAGCACCACCCTCAGCATAAAAAAAATGATGAAACATTGCAAAATGCTAATCATGTGCTGTTGAAGAAAAGATTCTCTAAAGGGAACACACCTAAAGTCGAAGCCATCATCTCTCTGATTTTGCGGAAGCAATAGCCTGAGCTCTTATGGCCCTCGCATTTAACCCCTTACAGATATCATCTAGGTATACTCACCTGTAAGACTGAATATTGGGATCTGGATACGGGAGTATATTCTGAGGTGGGACACGCGAATAAGTTTAAGTCTCTAAAGCATTAATCTCGTATCTCGAAACAGTTGAACTTTGTGTGAAAATTTAAGTGGATCAGTATACTGACAATCTAAGTGAATCGTTTAGAACTTAAAATGTTTAAAGCTTAACGGTGTTGGTGATTTGTCTCATAAACTGATATGATCCTCTTTCACAAACTTAAAAAATATTGTCTGTAAATATTTGTTTACTGCATTTCATTTAATAACAAAATCCAAAAAGATTTTTAGTGTGTTTTAGCATAAATTTTTGAAATTCGAAAAGATTTTCGACAACTGATAATGAAAAGCTGATTTTCAAAACTCCAAGTGCTAAACATGACGAACAGGTTTGGGAGAGTGTGGTTAGAAAAATATTTTGCCTACATATGGTTATCAGAGATTTTAAATGATTAAATCAATTGTGATTTTGTTTCTACAAGAGGTAAACAAAGATTAAATTTGTCAAATTTTAAAAATTTGTGAAATTTAATTTGAGGTAGAGGATGTGTAGGTTAGCTAGGTTTCGAATTCTGAGCAGAGAGAAAGCCAGGTTGCGATCCTAGAACCTGTGAAAGCAAGACTATGATCCCAGACACAATTTAAGGGGAAGCCTACTAGTAAAGGAGAGTCTATGGATGCAGGAGCCAGATTAAATTCCTGAAGGTCACGCTAGTTGCTGATATTGATGAACTTAAGGAATCAAGAGATCTGTTCAAGAGAAGATAAAGAGAATAGAGCCAGGAGATTGATCCTGGGAAAATACAAGAGATTGTTAAATCATCATCCAAGAGGAAGGTTAGTTGATAAGAGAAGAGATAAAGATTGAAGGAAGCTTACAATGTTAGATATGTTGGAAGAGTACGAAGACTGATAGAGACTGAAGACTGTGAAGACTCGACACCGAAGACTTTGTCAACATCCAAGGGGGAGTCTGTAGGTGCATATGTCTGTCGACTTCGTCTTATATCGAGTCTTGTACTAGTTTAGAAAGATCAGGGCACGCAAAACGAGAAATGTAGTCTGGTACCGAACTGCTGCCGACGTGTCTACTGATTGTAATCTTTGTCAAATCAATATACAAGACATTAAAAGTGATTCTTTGTGTAAATCAAGCCGATTCTAAGTCGATACGATTATTTCCGCCTTTCGTATTGATAAGAACGCTTCTGAACGACTCGTTTTGGTCGTGAAAACGATCCTACAAATAATGGCTGGACCATTTGTGATTAATCACTAAGTCAAAGCTTAATTACGATGACTTTGACTTTTGGTCATTAAACTAATAAAACTTGAACTTAAGGAGCTAAGAACACTTACAATGGTCCTTAGCACGAATTTGGAACTTAAGAAAACTTGCTTGAACTCCAGAAAGCTCCAGAGAATGAGTTGTGAATGAATTTTTGAAAATGTGCAAATGAACTAGCAAATAAGGGCCTTTATATAGCACTTCTAGAGCTTCAAGATTGATCCACATGCCCCAACAAATGACCCCTGCTGATTCCAGGTGTCCCCTATGCATGAAAATCTGTTGGCTCAGTCCCTGGAATCGAAAAAAAGCTTTCTAAGGCAGTGGAACAGGCTGAACTTGCAGCTATCCACATATGTCTGTTGCTGGCACTTTCACGCGGCCCGCGTAAGCCTAGGTCTTGGCTTACGCGGCCCGCGAGGATCCTGTATACCGGGAAAGATCTTTCAAACTTTGCAATTGTGGTCCCTGGTCCATTTAAACTTTATTTAACTTTCATTTATTGCACTTTGGACCCCCATAGTTAACTTTTAAGGACCTTGGGTCATAAACTAACTCCGTTAAGCTCCTGGTTAGTCGTACGATCACCCGAAAAGTCTTGTTTTCATCAAAACTCCACAAAATTAATATCTAATATTCTTGTGAGCGAAGTATTAAATTATTTACAATGTTTTTGGGTTTGTTAAAGGTCACTCAGAGGTAAATTTTAACATGTTGACACTTTTAACCCTATGTTTCGTAAGATCCTTATTTTAAGCACAAATGACTTCTAATGTTCGATAAATCATTCATTAAAGAATACGAACGTCGTATGAGGTCAATCAGAGGCACAAGAATGGCATGTTGACACTTTGGATCCTTTTACTAACATATTTACATTGTTTGACAACTTTAGTCCCTCGGAAACAATTCCTTACACGTTTAAAGTCCATGACACGTGTCTTTATTATATTGGTCGTGATTTTACGAGGTGTTACATCCTCACCCCCTTAAAAGAAATCTCGACCTTGAGAT
Source organism: Helianthus tuberosus (assembly GCA_030545235.1). NCBI lineage: Eukaryota > Viridiplantae > Streptophyta > Magnoliopsida > Asterales > Asteraceae > Helianthus > Helianthus tuberosus. The sequence goes on from CM060369.1 coordinate 95,847,958, forward strand.
TTACTGAAATAGATGAGGGTACTTCTATTTCATTGTGGATTCCACCTCCCACGTGTATTCTGGGCCTCTACGGGCATCCCATTTTACCTTGACAATCGGTACATGCTTCCTTCGAAGCTTCTTAACCTGTCGATCCTCAATCGACAAAGGTTTTTCAACAAACTTTAAACTCTCATCTATCTGCACGTCCTTATGCGACATTGCTAGTGACTCATCGGCTAGACATTTCTTTAAGTTGCAGATGTGGAATACATTATGTATTCCACTGAGCTCTTCTAGCAAATTCAGCTTGTAAGCTACAGTTCTGACACATTCAATGATCTCGAATGGTCCAATATATCTTGGGCTTAGCTTGCCCTTTTTGCCAAAATGCATCACCCCTTTCCAGGGTGATACCTTAAGTAACACTTTATCACCTACCTCGAATTTAAGAGGTTTACGCATTTTATCTGCGTAGCTTTTCTGCCTATCCCTGGCAGCTTTGAGACGATCACGTATCTGTACAATCTTATATGTCATCTCCAGGACTATATCAGGTCCTGATAGGTCCTGATAGTTGGACATCTCCAACTTCTGCCCAACAAACTGGCGTTCTGCATTTGCTTCCGTACAACGCCTCAAAAGGCGCTACTTGAATACTTGAATGATAGCTATTATTGTACAATAATTCAATCAATGGAAGATGGTCATCCCAACTTCCTCCTAAATCAATAACACAAGCCCGTAACATATCCTCAAGCGTTTGAATTGTACGCTCACTTTGCCCATCCGTCTGAGGATGATAAGCAGTGCTGAAGTTTAGACGAGTGCCTAGGGATTGCTGAAAGCTTTTCCAAAAGTGAGACGTGTATCTTGTATCCCTATCAGAGATAATAGACACTGACACTCCGTGAAGAGATACAATCTCATCAACGTACAGCTGAGCTAACTTGTCAGAAGCTATGAGTTTCTTTAATCAGCAAGAAGTGGGCTGACTTAGTCAGTCTATCAACTATAACCCACTAAGTATCATTTTCGCGCTTTATCCTTGGTAACTTTGTGATAAAATCCATGGTTACCATTTCCCATTTCCAAGTGGGAAGCTCGGGCTGTTGTAGCAAACCTGACGGCTTTTTATGTTCTGCTTTAACTTGAGCGCACGTCAAACATTTAGCCACATAAGTGGCTATAGACTTCTTCAAACCTATCCACCAATAATTTGCCTTTAAATCCTGGTACATCTTATCACAGCCAGGATGAACAGAATATCTGGAGCTATGGGCTTCTTGAAGAATCACTTCTCAATGTCCTCCATAAATTGGAACCCATATTCGTCCATTCAATCTTAGGATTCCGTCCTTTCCATACAACAATTGATCGGCAGTGATGCCTAGCTTCTCATTTGGATAGTTAGCTTCTAATACAGCTTCCTTCTGAGCGGCTAACAATATTTCATTCAAGCTGTTCTTCAATTCAATGCTCTTGGCATTGATTCTAATTGGCTTAACCCTTTCCTTTCTGCTCAAAGCATCAGCGACTACATTCGCTTTGACTGGATGATATCGGATTTCACAATCGTAATCATTCAATGTTTCCATCCATCGGCGCTGCCTCATATTAAGATCCTTCTGGTTAAACAGATGCAGAAGGCTCTTATGATCAGAATAGATCACACACTTGGTTCCATAAAGATAATGTGACAACCCGAATTTCCGAGGTTAATCATATTTGCATCACTTCTATTTATATTTCGTTATACGTTGTGATCTTGTGATATGGTGTGAAATTGTTATAGTTGTGTTTTATTAAATGATTATGAGTCTATGGGTTTCGAGAATAGAATGTATGTATGTGATTAGTAAAGCCGCATATAATTCCCGGGCCACACACCCTTCCTACTCGGCTGCACATTCTTTTAAAGCAAACTCAATGGAATTAAAAAGCCCAAACCACTTACCCACCTATTTATGGCAGCCAATCCCAACGTTTTGGGCTTAAGCCTATTGCGGCCAAGTAAGAGTCGAACACCCTAACCCTTTATTATGTGTTTGTACGTATAATCCTTCATGACTTTTATGCAAACAAAACCCTACTTCTACACCTATTGTGCGACGGCAGTGGACCCCCCCCCCCCCATTCAAGACATCAGGCTGTCGATCGAACCTTTTGGGTTAGTTGTTACATATTCATGCTAACTTTTAATTAATGGTTGTGTTTATGTGTATTATATGTTGATCGTAAACGTGAGAAAAATTATGTTATGTTCTTGTATGTTAATTAATGTGCACTTGATAGGAGAATCGATATGACGATGATTGTATAATGTGAAATTGACTGACTTATAGCTCTCGTGAATTCACTTATTTAACCGCTTAACCTTTTGACAACTATTCCAATTGTAATTGGGCCGATATCTGACTTTGATAGAAATCACGACAACCTTCACATGCTAAATGGCCGACAATCTCATTCATTATATGCAACTTACTTCAAAGTCTAATGATTCACATAAATTGATGAGTAATAATGACCAACATGCAATTTTTAGTAAATGGGCTGCAAGAATTTTAATAGAATTCATTCTATTGGACCAAAGAACCCACTGAGCCAACAACATTAATATCCATCTTGAACACTATTGGACCACACATTGTTGAGTGATTTTTTGTAGGCTGCTAAGTAGTATACATAGGGTGCTTAGGTTAGGATTCATGGTATTATGATTATGTGCAATTATTGTAAATCAATGACTAGAATAGTATAATATTGTTGAATTGCTTGCCACTGTTTTGATGATACACTGATTTGGGTTATGAATATTTGGGGGACGGCCGCACTTTTCTGGCAGACTGGGCTTCGGGGATTAAGTTCTTGGGCTGGGTAACAATATTGGACTACTAACCATTCGGGCTGGTATGTTAATTGGGCGGTATGGATAGTTAATCGGGTGGATTGGCATTGCAGTGGGCTGCACATAAATTGTGTTACATCTTGCTTAGTTGCAAGCCTAATTCCTAATACAAATAAGGGGCCGGGCCGTGTTTTGACTGGTTGCACAGATTGTTTGGGCCTGGAATACAATTGGGCCGCAACTTATAGGAGTCCTACAAAGGGCTGTTTGGTTATTGTTAGTATGTAAATTCGAAATATAAGTTTATGTGTTCCAAATGAAGAGTGTGTATTCAGTGATGAATTTTATGATGTGGGATAACAGATGATTTCGATTATACCACTCGGCCCGACATTCACACATGTGTTATTGGGTTGCGTAATCAGTTGGGCCCGGGTAGTTATATAAAAGATGTTGTATATATATATGGGCCCTACGTTTGTTTGTTTAAGTGTAGTATGATAAAGAGTATGGTTGTTAGGTGTTGTTTACTAAACCGCCATTGATTTCTATGTGGATTCCCAAAATGCATGATGTTATGTGTATGTTATTTGCATAATATATGGTACAATTTACGTTATGTGATTGAGAAACTGACTGAATCTGGTAACTACAATAGGACTTGATTGACCAACTATTTAACGGACAATTAATCTAACCGAGCAAACCAAGGTGAGTTCACACTTTCCTCAAGGCATGGGATTCCCAGGGGTTGGGAATGGGTAAAGGATTGAAACTGAAACTGCGAAATCTCCTGGTTTAGAACACGTACACACCCTCTTCATTGAAGGGTGACAACACGTGATAATGGTATAATTGGAAACTGCGTAATCTCCTGGTTTGGGGGTTACATACACACCATCTTTATTGAAGGGTGACAACACGGATACTAGACCGAAAACTCTATCATGAAGTCCCTCACATTTATATCGACTTAATCGCCAGGCCAATGGCGAGCGAGTCATTAGTTAGATAGTGCTATTTAGGTTTGACAAGCCTCGCACCGTGCCGCAAAGGACGGGCATGAACTAATGGATCTGGGCACATCAATGATGATAGACATTGACGCTAGGTCACCAACTTACTTCAGTCAGTGGTCGATATGGTAACGGTCTAGTGGTTCACATGGGGAAGCCCCCACTGATTATAGATATGGTTTGGGAAACAAAGATACTGGTTAACTCGTGGTTTACGAAACAACTTATGGTTTTCAAAACAAACTTGTAAAACTAAACAACCAACTGTGAACTCGCTCAACTTTGTTGTTGACTCGTTGTTACATGCCTTGCAGGCCTTTAGGTGCATATTGTTGGAACTTACTGTCTGGGAGGCTGGAGTGGTCATGGGTCGAGATACATGGAATCGCAACACAAGACTAATGGATTTTACATGTGGTTTATAAACACTTAACGAATGAATTATGCTTCCGCTGTACACTGTAATTTATTTGTAATGTTGTAACACTTAATGTTAATAAATAAAAGTTTTATTTAAATATACCTATGAGTTCAATATGATTGGTGGCTAGATCTTGGTACGTCACACACCTCGCGGGGGTTTCCGCTTGTGGTATTTTGGGGGTGTGACAGATAATGCCTCCATAGCTTTAGTGCAAATACAACAGCACCCAACTCCAAATCGTGGGTGGTGTAATTCTTCTCGTGAACCTTTAATTGACGAGATGCATAAGCAATAAATTTTTCCTTTCTGCATAAGCACACATCCCATACCTGTGTGTGATGCGTCACAATAAACCACAAACTCCTCAATTCCTTCTGGCAATGTCAACACAGGAGCATTGCTTAACTTTTGATTAAGAATATCAAAGGATTCTTGCTGCTTGGGACCCCAATCAAACTTGACATTCTTGCGGGTCAATGAAGTCAAAGGAGCAGCAATTCTTGAAAAGTTCTCTATGAAACGTCTATAGTATCTTGCTAGACCTAAGAAGCTGTGAATTTCTGTAGGAGTCTTGGGCTCTTGCCAATTCATAACGGCTTGAACCTTAGCGGGATCCACATGGATACCACGCTCACTCACCACGTGTCCAAGAAATTGGACTTCTCGAAGCCAAAACTCACATTTCAAAAACTTGGCGTAGAGCTTCTCTTGCTGAAGAAGTTTAAGGATACATCGAAGGTGCTTTTCATGATCAGCCTGATTCTTTGAGTAAATGAGTATGTCATCAATAAAAACAATGACAAACTTGTCCAAATAGGGTTTGCAAACGCGATTCATGAGATCCATGAATGCTGCTGGTGCAATTGTGAGCCCGAAAGGCATCACTAAGAACTCATAATGACCATAACGAGTTCTGAATGCAGTCTTAAGTACATCTTCATCTCTGACCTTCAGTTGATGGTATCCTGGCCTTAAATCAATCATGGAGAAATAACTTGCTCCTTGAAGCTGATCGAATAGATCATCGATCCTGGGTAGCGGATATCTATTCTTGATTGTAACCTTGTTTAACTCATGATAATCGATGCATAAACGCATCGATCCATCCTTCTTCTTCACAAACAGAATCGGCGCTCCCCAAGGGGACGAGCTAGGTCTAATAAAACCCTTTGCTAACAAATCATCCAACTGAGTCCTTAACTCTTTCATCTCAGTTGGAGCCAAACGATAAGGTGCTCTTGCAATTGGTGCTGCTCCAGGAATAATGTCGATTCTGAACTCCACTTTCCTATCTGGGGGTAAACCAGGTAGTTCTTCAGGGAATACATCTGGATATTCAGAAATAACGGGGATGTTTTCAATTCTGGGCTTTGGTTCATCAATGGTTACTTGTGCCATGTAAATGACACAACCTTTCTTCATACACCTTGATGCCTTAAGCATAGACACTTGCTTAGCAAATCCATACTAAGTATCTCCTTGAATTGTCAAAGGTTCACCATAAGGAGTCTTGATAACCACTTGCTTCTTATCACATACGATCTGGGCTTGGTTATGATATAACCAATCCATGCCTATCACTATGTCGAATCCAGCTAGTTTCAAAGGAAGCAAAGAAAGCGGAAAAGAATGATTCCTAATGGATATAAAACATCCATCTAATACAGTTGAGGCAGTTTCTATTGTACCATCGGCCAATTCTACTTCATACTTTATGCTTAGAGTTTTAACAGGCAGATTTAGCAATTTACAAAACTTAATGTCTACAAAAGACTTGTCTGCACCCGAATCGAACAATACTCTAGCATAAACATCATTTATAAGGAAGGTACCTGTTATCACATTGTCGTCCTGAACGGCCTCCCGAGCATTCATCTGAAAGACCCGAGCATTGGTCTTTTTAGCCTCCTCAGGCTTCTTCGCATACTTTGGGCAATTGGACTTGATGTGCCCTTTCTCGTTATAGTTGTAACAAGTTGCATCTTTTATCTTCTTACAATCCAACGTTTTATGCTCACTCGATTTGCAGATCCCACAAGCTCTAGGCTGAAATTGGGATTTTGATTCGAATCTGCACTTCTCTAGATGACGCTTCTTGCAGATTTTACACTTGGGTTTTTCACCCGTTTCCTGACTATCCTTTTTAAACCCGGAACTCTTCTTGTGATCAGAGTTCCCCCTATGCTTCTTATCAGATCTACGTGAGTTTTCATCCTCACGTTTCCTCTTCCCATCCTCAGAATTCTTGAGCGATCTCTGCCTGACCGCATCGAGGGTAAGGGATAACGACAGATCAGCCACTGACCTAAAAGTAGTAGGTCTTGATGCTTTCACACTTGCCTTAATCTCCGGAGCTAAACCTCCTATAAAACGAGCAATTCGTTTTGGTTCCGGTGTGACCAAGTATGGAACCAATCGAGACATGGTATTAAAAATCGTAAGATACGCTTGACAGTCTAAGTTCTTCATGACCAAGGTCAAGAAGTCAGTCTCAATTTTCTCAACTTCATGTTGAGGACATAAATTTTCCTTGATTAAAGCAACGAACTGATCCCAAGACATGCTATATAAGTGGATCATTCCTGTAGCTTGGATTAGGGATCTCCACCAAGCTAACGCTTCACCTTTAAATGACTGCGACACAAACTTCACAATGTCTTGTTCGGCACAACCACTAATATCAACAACAGTGTCCATCTCATCGAGCCAAGTCATACAATCTATGGCTCCCTTTTCCCATGTGAAGTCTTTTGGCTTGCAGGAGACAAAATACTTGTAAGAGCAGGTCTTACCACGGGGTTCTTGATTGAACACAATCTTCTTAGACAGAACACTCTGCTGATTTGACGAGTGATGTAACACCTGTGCCTTCACGGCCATCAAACAAATACCAAAGCAATGAAATATTGTATTTCATACTTGGTATTTGTAAAAATATGTGTATCATTTGCACATATCAATTCTTGTTCAATTTCAAACTCTAAATCACTTTCTGGAAGGTTATACGCGCACCGATGCGTAAATATAACCAGTTTAATGCAACAAACACTCCGGAATAGTGACATTGGCTTAACATACCTTAAATAACCTTTACATAACTTAGAAATAAGTTTTGAAGGCTTTGGTATGGCAAAATCAAGTTAAATCGCTTACAGGGACTAAAGTTGACAAACTGCGAAAGTATGCCAATTTGAACTGTAACAGACATTCCAGAACATGACCATAAGTTAAACACACCTTAAATATCCTTTATATAGCTTAGAAATAGGCTTTGAGGGGTTCGGTGTGCTAAAATAAACTTTTGGGTCATTCAGGGACTAAAAGTGTCAAAAAGTGCACAAGTTTGCATTTTCGCGCATAACTTACGTTCTGAATACATCCGGACACCCAAAAATTTATGTAAGCATGACTACATTATATTTTAGTGTTCGCCATAAGAAAAATCCATTCGTCACGTCATTTGGATCGTTTTTCGCGCTTATGCGCATTCCGTCGTAATTAAGCGAACATCGCGTTCGTACGACCAAACGAACCATCACCCGGCATATTTTTGAACATGTTTCATGTCCACAATGTTTAGGCAACATTTTAGGGCCTTAAAGTTGGCTTTACGGGCCTTAGAAGTGTCGGAAAAGGCCTTAAACACGTGCAGGGACTGAAACTGTCATTTCTGAAACAAGTTTGCTGATCAGACAGGCCAAAGCGGCCCGCATTGTCTTTGGCTGATCCTGAAGCGGGCCGCTTCCCACTATCAGACCAGATTAAGTGTATTTAACAGCTGTTTGCAGCTGTTTTGCACTCCCTAACCCCTTGCCAAGTGTTGATTCCCTATGGTGGTGAGCATTTTGAGGCACCATAACTTTCCGACAAGTGTACGGCCTTGATCGTGCCCTCTTTTCCATGAAACGATCCTAACGGTTACCCGAAAACTATATATACCCATCCACCCCCATTTCATTTCTCACTAGAATTCTGATTTTGAGAGCTCTAAGTTGAAACCATAGTTTCATACCTGAGTTCTTGAGTCGGGATTAGCATTCGGGGACCCTGGGTTAGTATTCTTTCGTTCTTTTCCTTATTTTTACTGCTTTTCGAGTCAGAAAGTCAAACTTTGTTTGACTTTCAGCGTTGACCAGTAATGGTCAATGCGAAGTTCGTTTGAACTTCGCAACGTGAGTGTAATCACGTTGGTCATAGTCCTTTGGGACTATGCCCACTGATTACCACGTTGTCTAGAGTCGTAGGGTAGGCGATCTGATAAATCGCCTATACCTTCGAACTCGACCCATTTGGTCGATCATTAGGATCCAACCAAATACATTAGGTGACCATAGTAGGTAGGGAATAACCTTCCGAGGTTATACCCTATGGTCACATCGTTTAAGTAGTTGTATGATAGGTAGTTTATATGCCTTAGGTAAATTACCAGAATACCCTTTTCATGTATAATTGGTAATTAAGCATATGTAACCTAAACTTTTGCCACATAACTGATTATGTAACATGTTTAGGCATATAACACTTGTCATAGGACTAGTTAGGCGGTCCGAACGCGTTACACGCGAACGACGCGTTAAAGTAGCATAAGCTTCCTAAACGGGTCGTAATGGGTCGTAGACACTTAGGTTAAGTTTCATTTAGTATGTAGGCTTTGTTAAACCATATCATATGAGTTCCTACACTCATTTGGTTTACAAACCCTAATACTACCCAATCTTCCGATTTAGGTCCGGTTAATTAACATAGTTACCTATATTAGGTGCCGTTTGATTTCCGTGATCTCTAGCTTTGTTTGGTTGTTACTCAAGGACTACTAAGCAATCTCAAGTGAGTACATAGACCCCTCTTTTACTGTTTTCCAAACTGTTTTGGGGTGAAACACATGTGCCTACTTGTTACTTTCATGTTTTCCTGTTTTCACATCATATACTGGTTATGTTCATTAGTACACTATTAGTACATTGATTTACATGACTTTTCTACTTTGTATGTTAACTTAGCATACTTAGTACATTTCTGTTGCATATGTTTACTCAGCATATGGACACATTGTTTTACATTGCATTTCTGTTGCATATGTTTACTCAGCATATGGACACATTGTTTTACATTGCATTTCTGTTGCATATGTTTACTCAGCATATGGACACATTGTTTTACATTGCATTTCTGTTGCATATGTTTACTCAGCATATGGACACATTATTTTACATTGCATCTCTGTTGCATATGTTCCGGTAACATATGGACACATTGTTTTACAGCTCTACCTTGTATGTTTACTCTAGCATACTAGGTACATTATCTTCATAAAACATGCTTACATTTTGGTATGACATTTGGTTTGTTTAAATGAGACAATGTACATTCATTAACACCGATCACGCCGCTCGGTAGTAGGTAGTGGTACCATAGGACTTGACAAATCCCATTCCTGAAATCTCGGGTTTGTTTGGACGTAAGGAATGACCGAATCCGAATACATATTCTCTTGATAACTCACTTTTACATAGTTATCCGTCTGTCTCAAGGCTTGGATGTATGAATTTTCACAATACCGCATAAATGTTCATATTCAGTATAGCATGCATATATCTTACAAAACATAACTTTGATTTAAACCAAGTTTTACTTCAATACTTTGTTTTGTACATTTTACTTATGGTTTAAGTAGTCTTAATTTTACTTACCATACATATCATTTTGGTTATACATTACTTGACTACTTTTGGACTATCAACATTTGACATTGGTTTTACATTACATGATTTACATTAGACATGAACATTTTACATCTTCATGGTTTGGTTTGATTATGTGATTAAGTAACGATGCGTGTGTAATATGATACAAGCATGGTGGATACGACGCTGGTACTTCCTATATATAAGTGTTTGTATGGTATTACATATTGTAGCGTTATTTGAATCATTTCAGTTTGATACATATAACATTTTATACAAATAACATACTTATCACAAGACATTGTTTTACAAAACAACTTATCTTTTACAAACTCATTTAACTTGGTTATTCATTTAACTATACATTATTCACTTATTTATACCTATCATCTGAACTCATTGTTTTTCAAATGATTTACAAAACAAAGCAAATAACAAGGTTCATGACTAAACATTTTCTCAAACATAAGTCATGAAACCTATTTTCACAAAACCTATGTATCTCACCGGCATTTTTATGCTGACGTACCATATTTTCACATGTGTTTTTCAGGAACTGTCGCATAAGATGATCAAGATACACATAGACAGACTTGGGCTTTAGTGACAATAAAAGATGCAAGACTAGTTAATTATGTTGTATTTCTTTGTTTGTTAGACATTGTAACACTTTTAATCAATAAAACGAAACTTTAATTTTCCATGGTTGTGAAACATAAATTCTGTTGCAACACGCCCCGATGTTTCCGCCGCGATTTGTATGTTCTACGCGGTCGGGGTGTGACAGAAAAGATGGTATCAGAGCCAATGGTTATAGGGAATTAGGTTATTAGTAATTAGTAATGCTTTGACCTAGTCTATAACCTTCTTAGGACCCTAACGCGAGTTTACTTGCGTTTAGTCATAAAACAATACCGTCACCTATCCTTAGGCGACGACCACAACAAGAACATAAAATTCAAAACCGCTTTGAAAACTAATCATCTGTTCTAGGATGATTGATTACTAGGTTTTGAACCCTCAGTTATAAGGTTTTGAACTCTCTGTTATATGGTTTTGAACCCTTTTGGGGTTTTCAAAAACATCGTCAAGGTTTTGGGTTTTAAATAACGTGAACACGTGCAAACTGGAAGGGTGAATGCCTGTATTCTGGGTTTTCTGTCTAGGCAAGCACTTCGTATACATCTCATCAGACGCGAGACCAGTTGTGCTTACCTGGGAATTCTTGGGATGAGTGTTCGCTTATAGGCGAGCATGTCTTCGCGATACATTATTTTTGACCCATTTACTTTGATTTGTCATCATCTCAATGTACCCATTTACTTTGATTTGTCGTCATCTCATTTGTTTGCCTTAAGTAACAAACAAATGATCACAATTTTCATTCGTTACCATTTTGTATTGATTATCCAATAACCTTTCACCTGTTTCTCCCTATGCCTTTCTTTTCCTTCAAGAATGTCTCTTCATCACGATGACGCCCAGATATCCAAGCAGACTGCCAAATTTACCCAACGAATAGGCGAAGTAGTCCTGAAGGCTGTTGAATTGGCTACTGCCATGTATCGTCTCCAGGATGAAGCCACACAAGGGTCACCAAGACAGGCAGGACCTAGTCAGGCGACAACACCATCAGCCAATAAACCAATCGAGGAATCAAAGACCATGGATGAACGATCGCCTAAGAAGTCAAAGAAGCGAAAGGCTTCTCAGAACTTCGCCATGGTCGCTCACAATGGTCAAATCATCCCCAACCAACCAACTCAATCCCCTGCTAGGAAGCCATACAATGGAACTGCACCCTTGTGCAACCAATGTAGCCTCCATCATCACCCTAGTATGAGGTGCCGCAAATGCCAGATTTGTGGACTTATAGATCATACAGCAAGGGTTTGCCCAACTGCAGCTGTACCAAATCAAGCTGGCGACAATCCTGCTCAAGCTCGTTTCTCACGAGGGTCTTGCTACAACTGTGGCGAGATGGGCCATTTCCTAAGGGATTGCCCGAAGCTTGCTAATGCAAATCCAACCCTTGGATGAGCATTCGACTGAACAAAGGATGTTGCTGTCTTATGTCTTTGTTTCTTTTGTTTTCTTGTATTGTGAAACAATATGTCTTGTTCATAAATAAAAGTTGTTGTTCACAATTCTAATATACAAGTATAATTACATGTGGGTATGACTTTTCCTATGATACCTGCATTAAGGAACTATGTTCCTTACAAACTACTCTTGTGATTCTCTCTTTCAAATGATCGCTCATGATTCCTTCGAACATTCTAAGTACTCGTTTCATTCTAAGAAACGAAGTACATGAAATATAGTGAAACTATGAGTAATCATGCTTTTTTTGCACATCAGTACCTTTGAATCCTTGGTTGGATAACTAAGGATATTTTCAAGTCTCCTACCCATTACGTTTTAATTTTTCAACATACACAGTACAAGTATTTCAAAACAAATCTTCATGATCTCAAAACATTTCATATAGTTTGAAAACAATTCTTCTAGATGCATTGTCTATGTTATTTCAAAAACATTGGCCATGTTATCAAAACCAACCTTTCAATTTCAAATTATTTCATATAGTCTGAAGACAATATTAACACAGTACATTTTCTCATCAAGTGCATGATTTCGAAAAGCATCATTCATGTCTTTCCAAAAACCTTATACATAATTTCAAAAATTCATCTCGCATGATTTTAAAACATTTTTATAAATATACCTATATAATACATCTACTTTATGATTTCCAAAAAGTATTATATATAAGGTTTCAAAAACATTTTTTTTCCCCATGCATAGTCTTCCAAATATATTTTCCTCACACACTTACTTAACCTTCAAATTCTGCTTCATATGTCGCCTTGACATATCTAGCATCTCAACCTCATAAGCATTTTACTTCATGTTTGGACTTAAGCACATCCCGTGCAAGAATTCAAAGCATCTTCAACTTCAACAATCCATATGGGATCTTTTTATCTCCATAATTAGACCCTTGTGGATGATCATGATTCAAATCAGAGTCCTTAATTGGATTCTTTATGTACCTTAATTCGAACATTTCGAGTTCTAGTAATCGAAATCGAATTTTCTTTTTGAATCTTTCTATCTTTATAGTTGGATTCTCGAAAATGTTTAAAGTACCAAATGAAATCCACAAGATGGATTCCTAGTGTGCTTTAAATACATGTACTCTGTTAGCAGAACAAACTTCTAGTTAGCAATTTTGTGGTTATGTGACTATGTGTTTATTCATCTTATGTTTTCTTTCATGCATTTTTGTGTTTTTAATACTCTGGATATTCGTTATCCAAATCCTCGCAGGATCTTTCATATCTTCATATGAGAGATTCGTAGCAGGATATTCAAAGGTACTACCTTAAATCCTTAATGGGCTTCTATGTAATAGTTAAGACCCTTGGATTTATATAGTACCACTCCAGACCCTTTTTAGTGGTCTAGTCTAAAGGATTGATTCACAATTTGGTTAAAGAATGACATCTAGTGATGTAGCTGGACAGACTCCTTGATAGTCTATTTAGATCATTTATTGATCTAGTCTACGGGACTCTATGGCGGTCTAGTCACACTCATCACAGGATTGTTCATTTGGTTTTACCCTACGCATTATAAAATAGACTGTGTGAACTGTGCAAGGAATTGTCTAATTATGGAGGCCTACATAATTATGAAATTTAGTGCATAGAAACCCAGTAAGGTTTATTATGTGTAAGAACCGATAGTGACAACAATAACAAAATGAGAACGATGTAATGGAGGTACGGTGGACGCACCAATGACGCTTCGTATACTTGTATATAAGTATCCCTCTTACATTGCAAGCATAAGGTTATTAAAGTTACTAGAAGTTCAGAACCCTAACAAATGTTGTTCGATCTTTTCAACTTCATGCTTTCAAGCTCTCACAAGTTTCCTCTAAATAAATTTCGGGACGAAATTTCCTAAAGTAGGGGAGACTGTAACACCTGTGCCTTCACGGCCATCAAACAAATACCAAAGCAATGAAATATTGTATTTCATACTTGGTATTTGTAAAAATATGTGTATCATTTGCACATATCAATTCTTGTTCAATTTCAAACTCTAAATCACTTTCTGGAAGGTTATACGCGCACCGATGCGTAAATATAACCAGTTTAATGCAACAAACACTCCAGAATAGTGACATTGGCTTAACATACCTTAAATAACCTTTACATAACTTAGAAATAAGTTTTGAAGGCTTTGGTATGGCAAAATCAAGTTAAATCGCTTACAGGGACTAAAGTTGACAAACTGCGAAAGTATGCCAATTTGAACTGTAACAGACATTCCAGAACATGACCATAAGTTAAACACACCTTAAATATCCTTTATATAGCTTAGAAATAGGCTTTGAGGGGTTCGGTGTGCTAAAATAAACTTTTGGGTCATTCAGGGACTAAAAGTGTCAAAAAGTGCACAAGTTTGCATTTTCGCGCATAACTTACGTTCTGAATACATCCGGACACCCAAAAATTTATGTAAGCATGACTACATTATATTTTAGTGTTCGCCATAAGAAAAATCCATTCGTCACGTCATTTGGATCGTTTTTCGCGCTTATGCGCATTCCGTCGTAATTAAGCGAACATCGCGTTCGTACGACCAAACGAACCATCACCCGGCATATTTTTGAACATGTTTCATGTCCACAATGTTTAGGCAACATTTTAGGGCCTTAAAGTTGGCTTTACGGGCCTTAGAAGTGTCGGAAAAGGCCTTAAACACGTGCAGGGACTGAAACTGTCATTTCTGAAACAAGTTTGCTGATCAGACAGGCCAAAGCGGCCCGCATTGTCTTTGGCTGATCCTGAAGCGGGCCGCTTCCCACTATCAGACCAGATTAAGTGTATTTAACAGCTGTTTGCAGCTGTTTTGCACTCCCTAACCCCTTGCCAAGTGTTGATTCCCTATGGTGGTGAGCATTTTGAGGCACCATAACTTTCCGACAAGTGTACGGCCTTGATCGTGCCCTCTTTTCCATGAAACGATCCTAACGGTTACCCGAAAACTATATATACCCATCCACCCCCATTTCATTTCTCACTAGAATTCTGATTTTGAGAGCTCTAAGTTGAAACCATAGTTTCATACCTGAGTTCTTGAGTCGGGATTAGCATTCGGGGACCCTGGGTTAGTATTCTTTCGTTCTTTTCCTTATTTTTACTGCTTTTCGAGTCAGAAAGTCAAACTTTGTTTGACTTTCAGCGTTGACCAGTAATGGTCAATGCGAAGTTCGTTTGAACTTCGCAACGTGAGTGTAATCACGTTGGTCATAGTCCTTTGGGACTATGCCCACTGATTACCACGTTGTCTAGAGTCGTAGGGTAGGCGATCTGATAAATCGCCTATACCTTCGAACTCGACCCATTTGGTCGATCATTAGGATCCGACCAAATACATTAGGTGACCATAGTAGGTAGGGAATAACCTTCCGAGGTTATACCCTATGGTCACATCGTTTAAGTAGTTGTATGATAGGTAGTTTATATGCCTTAGGTAAATTACCAGAATACCCTTTTCATGTATAATTGGTAATTAAGCATATGTAACCTAAACTTTTGCCACATAACTGATTATGTAACATGTTTAGGCATATAACACTTGTCATAGGACTAGTTAGGCGGTCCGAACGCGTTACACGCGAACGACGCGTTAAAGTAGCATAAGCTTCCTAAACGGGTCGTAATGGGTCGTAGACACTTAGGTTAAGTTTCATTTAGTATGTAGGCTTTGTTAAACCATATCATATGAGTTCCTACACTCATTTGGTTTACAAACCCTAATACTACCCAATCTTCCGATTTAGGTCCGGTTAATTAACATAGTTACCTATATTAGGTGCCGTTTGATTTCCGTGATCTCTAGCTTTGTTTGGTTGTTACTCAAGGACTACTAAGCAATCTCAAGTGAGTACATAGACCCCTCTTTTACTGTTTTCCAAACTGTTTTGGGGTGAAACACATGTGCCTACTTGTTACTTTCATGTTTTCCTGTTTTCACATCATATACTGGTTATGTTCATTAGTACACTATTAGTACATTGATTTACATGACTTTTCTACTTTGTATGTTAACTTAGCATACTTAGTACATTTCTGTTGCATATGTTTACTCAGCATATGGACACATTGTTTTACATTGCATTTCTGTTGCATATGTTTACTCAGCATATGGACACATTGTTTTACATTGCATTTCTGTTGCATATGTTTACTCAGCATATGGACACATTGTTTTACATTGCATTTCTGTTGCATATGTTTACTCAGCATATGGACACATTATTTTACATTGCATCTCTGTTGCATATGTTCCGGTAACATATGGACACATTGTTTTACAGCTCTACCTTGTATGTTTACTCTAGCATACTAGGTACATTATCTTCATAAAACATGCTTACATTTTGGTATGACATTTGGTTTGTTTAAATGAGACAATGTACATTCATTAACACCGATCACGCCGCTCGGTAGTAGGTAGTGGTACCATAGGACTTGACAAATCCCATTCCTGAAATCTCGGGTTTGTTTGGACGTAAGGAATGACCGAATCCGAATACATATTCTCTTGATAACTCACTTTTACATAGTTATCCGTCTGTCTCAAGGCTTGGATGTATGAATTTTCACAATACCGCATAAATGTTCATATTCAGTATAGCATGCATATATCTTACAAAACATAACTTTGATTTAAACCAAGTTTTACTTCAATACTTTGTTTTGTACATTTTACTTATGGTTTAAGTAGTCTTAATTTTACTTACCATACATATCATTTTGGTTATACATTACTTGACTACTTTTGGACTATCAACATTTGACATTGGTTTTACATTACATGATTTACATTAGACATGAACATTTTACATCTTCATGGTTTGGTTTGATTATGTGATTAAGTAACGATGCGTGTGTAATATGATACAAGCATGGTGGATACGCCGCTGGTACTTCCTATATATAAGTGTTTGTATGGTATTACATATTGTAGCGTTATTTGAATCATTTCAGTTTGATACATATAACATTTTATACAAATAACATACTTATCACAAGACATTGTTTTACAAAACAACTTATCTTTTACAAACTCATTTAACTTGGTTATTCATTTAACTATACATTATTCACTTATTTATACCTATCATCTGAACTCATTGTTTTTCAAATGATTTACAAAACAAAGCAAATAACAAGGTTCATGACTAAACATTTTCTCAAACATAAGTCATGAAACCTATTTTCACAAAACCTATGTATCTCACCGGCATTTTTATGCTGACGTACCATATTTTCACATGTGTTTTTCAGGAACTGTCGCATAAGATGATCAAGATACACATAGACAGACTTGGGCTTTAGTGACAATAAAAGATGCAAGACTAGTTAATTATGTTGTATTTCTTTGTTTGTTAGACATTGTAACACTTTTAATCAATAAAACGAAACTTTAATTTTCCATGGTTGTGAAACATAAATTCTGTTGCAACACGCCCCGATGTTTCCGCCGCGATTTGTATGTTCTACGCGGTCGGGGTGTGACAAGTGACTAGCATCGTCCTTCTTTGACTCGTTCACTTTATAAGGGGGCTTACTATGAGCCTCAGAATGAGTCTTAGAGCGCTTGCCACTTGATTCCTTGAACTGTCTATCAAGTGCTCTAGTAACGGCATTGTCTATCAACGCCTGAAGATTTGCACCAGCTACATTAATCCTGGTGGTATCATTATTCTCTCTTGGGTGACTGTTAACTTCCTCCGATTTAGCCATGTAGCTTGTTTGCTACAAAACAGTTGACAATATTTTATTCAGAGGTTATTTTGAAATCATTATTTCTGATGATTCATTAACCATGGTAAACATAGAACATATTTGGTTAATTTGTTAATCATATTTATTTAGGATTTTTATTATAATTTATCCTAATTATAAAGTATTAAGGGTATTATTAATGGCACATAAGGCCAAGTCACAAGGACAATTTTAAGCCATGATTTCGGAGAATCGAGGCATTAAGGTTTGAACGTAGTTCATTACCTTTTATCGACAGGGAGTCGTAGACTACAACTGTCTTTTGTCTTATTTGATAATTATTACGGCCTGTGACAACCCTCATAATTACATGTATCCGTACGATTAATTAATATTAAATTGTGCTTATTGATTGTGCAGAAAATTGACTAAATGGTCCTGAATGTTTTCCTAAGTGTTGGGAATTAAAAGTGTTACAAATAGTTACATAAAAGACACTATACGAAACAACTTAGCACTTTAACGAATCGGTATCTAACCGGACATTACCCGGGACACCAAAATATTGCTAGAAACATTGTTTAATTATTTCTTGACTAGTTATGGTCCCCGAACACCATAACACCCCTTATAACATAATAACACCTCAAGTCCCTAAACTTTACATTTGAAACTAACCTATTGATATATATTAGAAATTGGAAGTTTCATTTTACCCCCTACCCTTAAGAGTGGCCGGTCATGGGGACCCCACCAAAATCCCTATAAGATTTCACTAAATCTCAAGGATCTTGCTTAGATTATGAGTAGATCTTGAGTGTACTTTAAGAGATCTCAAGGATATGGAGAAAGATTGTGAAGATACTATAAGATCACATAAGGATTCATTCATCATCTTCACCAACTCTTCTTCTCCCTCTCCTCCATATATCGGCCTCCATCCATCACCACACCACCATTATTTTCAGCCATTAATCCTCCATTCCAAGACCATTTTGAGGTGCAAGAAGCTAGATTTGAAGGTGTGGAACTCTTGGAACTTGAAGAACCTCCCTTGCTAGCTTTTATCCACTCGATTTCTTCATTGTTTCTTCCCTAACTTGAAGCTAGTAGTAAGCTCCTTGTAACTCTTGTTACTTCAAATTTTTAGAGGATAAAAGATATATTATGTAGAAAATAACAAGAACACTAAAAGACTTGAACATGAATCATAAACATAAAGCTTTACATATGATGAAATGATGTTAGTATGATGTTGTTGTGAATATGTTGTTGATTTCTTGATAATATGATGTTGATCATCATATAGAACTTTATTAGAAAGTATTGTGATCGTATGTGTGTGTTTAGTGGCATTTAAGCGATAAACTGCATGCTGAGTAACATTTACAGCCAACTTCAGTTGGCTGTAAACGGACCGTCATAAATCGAAAAATTGATTTACTAAAGTCTAAATTATGTATTTTCGAAAAAAGAATCAAATGGCACTGGAATCATATTTTTTCGAGGTTGTTTACTATTTTTAAAGGGTCGTTTTTCACAGCAGGAAAAGCTGCGTTTTTACTGCAGAAAGTGTGTGTTATGTTTTTCAGCATAACTTGAAATCTGTGTAGAATTAGCTAATGACATTTGTACAGTAGATGACCACTGATGTAGTTGTAATTCTCCAACTGGAATTTCATCAATCGGACTTACGATGAATTTTAAATGAATTATTCCGTGGACTGCAGTCAGAAAGTGACGAATCTGATTGCAGTCAGGTAAATGATTTGTTTATAAAATATTGCTAATGAATTGGATCCCGATATTTTTACACAGTAATATTTGGATTGTTAAAACATTCTGAAAAAGTTTGGGAATTTTTGGAGTAAGTTAACTATTTTATTAAAATACCTGAAAATAGTCCAGTTTTGGATGTTCAAGCTGAAACAATATAACAAGTGATTTGCATGTCCAAATGTCGGTTATGTTATCCGATAATGATCTAACGTGTTATATGTCAATGAAAGTGTTATGTGCAATATCGTATGCTTGCTCTTGAGTAGCTATAAGTGGAATGTTTATATGGGCGTGAACTATTAAAGTGAGTGCATGTTGTGCAGTAGATACGTGTAGGAACTTTGTGCTCTATTTGAAACCACTAAATGACTAACTGGTAATCATATTAGGACGTGATTGACCGACCTTGACTGTTAGCTATTTTTAAGAGTCAAACCGAGCAACCAAAGGTGAGTTCACACTCCTTCTAAGGCATGGGATTCCCGGTGGTTGGGAATGGGTTAAAGAACTAAAACGAAACATGCATATCCTCCTTAGGTAGGATATGTACCGCCATCCTCCATGGGTAGGATGCCAATATTAAAAGAACTAAAACGGAACCTGCATATCCTCCTTAGGTAGGATATGTACCGCCATCCTCCATGGGTAGGATGCCAATATTAATCCTGCGTATTCTCCTTGGGTAGAATACGTACGTTCGTCCTCCTTGGGTAGTACAACAACCTTAAACTACTAGCCAAAACTCTATCACCTAAGTCCCTCATTTTATATCGACTTAATCGCCGAGGCCGATGGCGAGCGGGTCATTAGTTAATAGCGCTATTAGGTTTGACAAACCTCACACCGTGCCGTTTGGACGGGCGTGTACTAATGGATCATGGCAAACTATCAATGATGATAGACATTGACGTAGGGCACAACTTACTTTCGTCAGTAGTCGATATGGTAACGGTCTAGTGGTTCACATGGGGAAGCCCCCACGGGTCATGGTTTGGGAAAGAAGGAATTGGTTAATCATATTTTCAACTATGGGGTAACCCCCACGGCAAGTAAGCCAACTAAATGAAAACCATGTTTTTGAAACAACTTAAAATGAAAACCCAACTGTGAATTCACTCAACTTTGTTGTTGACTCCTTGTTACATGCCTTGCAGGTCGTTAGGTATCTATGGAGCTTGCACAGGGAGGCGTGGTCGTTGTGGGACATGGATTGTCGAGTCCCATGTTAAACATTTAAACTTAAGAACTTATTACTTATGTTTTGGGTTTTACCTTTAATGCTTCCGCTGTTTGATTCGAACTTGGTTAACTAGCTTTTGATCACCAATTATATTGTGTGGTTGGATTTTATCCATCTTAAATACATTGTTCAACATGATTGGTGGCTTGATCATGGTCATGTCACGCCTCCAAGCGGTGATACTCCGCGTGTGGATTTTGGGGATGTGCCAGATTGGTATCAGAGCCATTGGTTATAGTGAACTTGGTTTTAAAAAGGGAAAAGCTTTTTGTCAAAACCAAACTATAACATGTACAGTGCTCAACGATCCACAACGACGCTTCGCTCCACGTGCAAGACTCGACGCAATAGGTGGTATGAATTATGTGTATATTGGTGGTTAGATAGTTCACAGAGTGCATTAGTTAATGTGATAACTGCTATTTGAACCTTTTGTGCTTACTCTCTTCTGTCGTCCCACACTTACGCACTTTCGCGACACTTTTCTCACTTACGTTACTTCGTTGTGAAGATCATGAACGGACGCGGAGGACGTGGTGGTATCAACCTGACTCAAGCCCAGTTGACGGCTTTGATCAATGAACGAGTTGCTGAGGCACTCGCATCAGCTCCAGCAGGAGGTATAACCTGCTATTTCGACCTATCCTAGGATGTTTAGATCCTACTCTGGCGAACCAACTCTCGTGTTTAATCTTGTCTTTTCATTCTCGCGTGACAGGTCAGCATGCTCAACCTCCCGTATGTACGTTCAAAACGTTCATGGATTGCCGACCTAGTACCTTCAGCGGCACAGAAGGAGCTGTAGGTCTTCTTCACTTGTTCGAGAAGATTGAGTCTGTTTTTTAGATGTGCGAATGCCCTGTAGATCGTAGGGTGAAATTTGCTACTGGAACACTTGAAGGTGCTACGTTAACCTGGTGGAAAGCACAGGTTCAACTGCTAGGGCTGGCGGTTGCTAATGCCACCCCATGGAACGACTTCAAGGAATTGATCAAAGAAGAGTACTGTAGTCGTGACGACATCCACAAGCTAGAGGTGGAATTTTTCAATTTGAAGATGACGGGGTCTGAGATCGAGGCATACACAAAGAGATCGAACGAATTAGCTATCTTGTGTCCTACAATGGTGGATCCTCCTATCAAGCGTATCGAGCTGTACCTTAAGGGTTTAGTGCCATAAATTCAGAGCCACGTGACCTCAGCTAATCTTGGCACCATTCAGCAAATCATCCGGTTGGCTCATCGTCTCACTGATCAGGCAGTTGAGCAGAAAAAGCTGCCCAAGCGTATTAGCGCTACTACTACTTCTGATGTTCCTAGTGATAACAAGCGCAAGTGGGATGGAAATTCGGGCAAGGGTTCTACTTCAGTTCAGTCTCAATCCCAGCAGCGAAAGACTGATGACTACCAGAGTCCGGTCAGCAATCTTCTGGTAGTCAAGGACAGGGTGGATACCGAGGGAACCACCCCAAGTGCAACCGGTGCAACAAGCATCATAGCGGGCAGTGCCACAAGGGTCGTTGTCTGAGGTGTAACAAGTTTGGTCATGAAGCAAAGGATTGCAGGGGCGCACGACCAGCAAATCAGAATCGCCAACAACAACACCAAGCTCCACAAAACCACCAGCAGCAGCAACAGCAGGGCAATAAAGGATGCTTTCAGTGTGGCACTGAAGGCCACTTTAAGAGGAACTGTCCTCAGCTGAACCAGAATCAGAACAACAACAACCAAGGAAACGGGAACAACAATGGAGGCAACAACGGGGGTAACAATAATGGCAATGGCGCCCGAGGTCGTGCCTTCGTGATTGGTCAGGGTGATGCAAGGAACGATCCCAACGTTGTGATGGGTAAGTTTCTTCTGGATGACTTCTTTGTTACTGTTTTATTTTATTCAGGTGCCGATACTAGTTATGTGTCCTTAAAAGTTAGCCAAATGCTTAAGCGCACTCCAACACTTTTGAACACCAAACACATGATAGAACTAGCAAATGGTAAAAGTCTTGAAGCCACACACATAGTTAAGGGTTGTAACCTCGTCTTAGCTGGTCAGACCTTCTCTATCGATCTTATTCCTATCGTTCTGGGTAGTTTCGACGTTGTTATTGGGATGGATTGGTTATCTCATCAGCAAGCGGAAATTCTTTGCAACGAGAAGATTGTCCGCATCTCTCGTTCTGGTGAAGAACCCCTCGTGATTCGTGGCGACAAGAGTGGTGCTGTTGTGGGCATCATCTCTTTCCTTAAGGCCCAGAAGTGGTTGCGAAAGGGCCACACTGCTATTCTAGCCCTCGTTTCTGATACATCTTCGAAGGAAAAGAAGATAGAAGACATTCCTATTGTGCGCGACTTTCCTGAGGTATTTCCTGAGGAATTACATGGTCTTCCGCCTCATCGACAAGTCGAGTTTCAAATTGAGCTAGCTCCTGGAGCAGCGCCCATAGCTCGAGCACCTTATCGTCTAGCTCCATCAGAACTTGTAGAACTGTCCACGCAACTACAAGAAGTCTTGGAAAAGGGTTTCATACGTCCTAGCTCTTCGCCTTGGGGAGCTCCAGTGTTATTTGTGAAGAAGAAAGACGGTACCTTCAGAATGTGTATTGACTACCGCGAACTCAACAAGGTGACCGTGAAGAATCATTATCCTCTCCCACGTATTGATGACCTATTCGACAAACTGCAAGGGTCGAGCTTTTACTCTAAGATTGATTTGAGATCGGGATACCATCAACTGAGAGTCCGAGATGAGGATATCTCTAAAACAGCATTCAGGACTCGTTATGGGCATTACGAGTTTCTGGTTATGCCTTTCGGATTGACGAATGCACCTGCGGTCTTCATGGATCTCATGAACCGAGTGTGCAAACCTTACCTGGATAAGTTCGTTATCGTTTTCATCGACGATATCCTGATCTATTCGAAGAGTCAGGAAGAACACGAGCAACACCTGAGACTTATTTTGGAACTCCTTCGAACAGAGCAGTTGTATGCCAAATTTTTGAAATGTGACTTCTGGCTTTGCGAAGTCCACTTTCTAGGCCACGTGGTAAACAAGGATGGGATTCATTTGGATCCATCCAAGGTTGACTCGATCAAGAACTGGCCTGCACCCCGTACACCAACAGAAATCCGCCAATTCTTTGGTTTGGCGGGCTACTACAGAAGGTTTATCAAGGATTTTTCAAGGATTGCGCAACCTCTCACTTCACTGACTCAGAAAGGTGTCACCTATCGTTGGGGTGATGTACAGGAGTCCGCATTTCAGCATTTAAAGGATAGACTTTGTAGCGCGCCTATTCTTTTGTTACCTGAAGGCACATATGATTTTATGGTTTATTGCGATGCGTCCATACAAGGATTGGGTTGTGTGTTGATGCAACGAGATAAAGTCATTGTTTATGCATCACGCCAACTTAAAGTTCACGAAAGAAACTACACTACGCACGACTTGGAGCTGGGAGCAGTTGTTTTCGCACTTAAGATATGGGGACATTACCTGTACGGTACCAAGTGCACCATTTACACCGATCACAGGAGTCTCGAGCATATCTTCAAGCAAAAGGAGTTAAACATGCGACAATGTTGATGGGTCGAGCTCTTGAATGATTACGAATGTACGATCAAGTACCATCCAGGCAAAGCGAATGTTGTGGCTGACGCCCTCTGTCGAAAGGATACTACACCTAAACGTGTGTGAGCGTTACAACTTACCATCCAATCTAGTCTTCCTACTCAGATACGAGATGCTCAGGTTGAAGCATTGAAAGCAGAAAACATCAGGGCGGAGTCCCTACGAGGATCAAGAAAACGGTTAGAACAAAAGGAAGACGGCGCCTACTATGTAAACGGGCGCATCTGGGTTCCACTCTATGGTAATCTACGTGAGCTTGTGATGGATGAGGCACACAAGTCTCGTTATTCAGTACATCCTGGTTCGGATAAGATGTACCACGATCTCAAGACTACGTATTGGTGGCCTAGTATGAAAGCCAACATAGCAACCTACGTCAGTAAATGTTTGACTTGTGCGAGAGTCAAGATTGAATATCAGAAACCATCAGGCCTACTCCAACAACCAGAGATCCCGAAATGAAAATGGGAGCAAATTTCCATGGATTTCGTTACTGGCCTGCCTAGATCTCAACGCGGAAATGACACTATTTGGGTGATAGTGGATCGATTGACTAAGTCTGCACACTTCTTGGCTATCAAGGAAACGGATAAGTTTTCTACTCTAGCAGACATCTACCAAAAGGAAGTAGTATCAAGGCACGGAGTGCCAACTTCCATCATTTCTGATTGTGACTCACGTTTTACATCTGAATTGTGGCAAGCTATGCACAAGTCCTTTGGTTCTCGATTAGACATGAGCACGGCATATCATCCACAGACGGATGGACAACCTGAACGCACCATCCAAACCCTTGAAGACATGCTTAGGGCATGTGTAATCGATTTTGGTAATGGCTGGGAAAAACACCTCCCATTAGTGGAGTTTTCATATAACAACAATTACCACACCAGTATCCAGGCCGCTCCGTTTGAGGCATTGTACGGACGTAAATGCCAATCACCTCTTTGTTGGGCAGAGGTTGGCGACAGTCAAATCACTGGCCCAGAACTTGTAGTAGATACAACCGAGAGGATTGCTCAGATACGACAACGAATGGCGGTAGCTCGTGACCGTCAGAAAAGCTATGCTGATAAGCGAAGAAAACCACTCGAGTTCCAGGTTGGGGATCGAGTGCTACTCAAAGTCTCACCTTGGAAATGTGTAGTTCGTTTTGGCAAACGAGGCAAACTCAATCCGCGATATGTTGGACCGTTCGAAATCATTGAGAAAATTGGCAAAGTCGCTTACAAGTTGAATCTACCGGCAGAACTCAGCGGAGTTCACAACGTATTCCATGTGTCGAATCTGAAGAAGTGTCTGTCAGATGAGACCCTCATAGTTCCTCTCAAGGAGCTCACTATCGACGATCAGCTACGATTCGTCAAGGAACCAGTAGAGATTATTGATCGAGATATTAAGGTTCTCAAGCGTACCAGAATACCTCTTGTTCGAGTTCGTTGGAACTCCCGTCGTGGCCCAGAGTATACCTGGGAACGAAAAGACCAAATGAAACTCAAGTATCCCCAGTTGTTTAGAAAAAGTGCAACCACTACTGAGGCTGAAGCTACTGCGGAATTTCGGGACGAAATTCCAAACCAACGGGGGGATGATGTGACACCCCAGGAAAACCAGAAAACCACGCAACTTAACTAGCTTCCTCGGTAACCATGTGCTAAATTTTGAGACGAAATTTTCTTAACAGGGGGAGAATATGACAACCCTCGTAATTACATGTATCCGTACGATTAATTAATATTAAATTGTGCTTATTGATTGTGCAGAAAATTGACTAAATGGTCCTGAATGTTTTCCTAAGTGTTGGGAATTAAAAGTGTTACAAATAGTTACATAAAAGACACTATACGAAACAACTTAGCACTTTAACGAACCGGTATCTAACCGGACATTACCCGGGACACCAAAATATTGCTAGAAACATTGTTTAATTATTTCTTGACTAGTTATGGTCCCCGAACACCATAACACCCCTTATAACATAATAACACCTCAAGTCCCTAAACTTTACATTTGAAACTAACCTATTGATATATATTAGAAATTGGAAGTTTCATTTTACCCCCCCCCCATGGGGACCCCACCAAAATCCCCATAAGATTTCACTAAATCTCAAGGATCCTGCTTAGATTATGAGTAGATCTTGAGTGTACTTTAAGAGATCTCAAGGATATGGAGAAAGATTATGAAGATACTATAAGATCACATAAGGATTCATTCATCATCTTCACCAACTCTTCTTCTCCCTCTCCTCCGTATCTCGGCCTCCATCCATCACCACACCACCATTATTTTCAGCCATTAATCCTCCATTCCAAGACCATTTTGAGGTGCAAGAAGCTAGATTTGAAGGTGTGGAACTCTTGGAACTTGAAGAACCTCCATTGCTAGCTTTTATCCACTCGATTTCTTCATTGTTTCTTCCCTAGCTTGAAGCTAGTAGTAAGCTCCTTGTAACTCTTGTTACTTCATATTTTTAGAGGATAAAATATATATTATGTAGAAAATAACAAGAACACTAAAAGACTTGAACATGAATCATAAACATAAAGCTTTACATATGATGAAATGATGTTAGTATGATGTTGTTGTGAATATGTTGTTGATTACTTGTTGATTTCTTGATAATATGATGTTGATCATCATATAGAACTTTATTAGAAAGTATGGTGATCGTATGTGTGCGTTTAGTGGCATTTAAGCGATAAACTGCATGCTGAGTAACATTTATAGCCAACTTCAGTTGGCTGTAAATGGACCGTCATAAATCGAAAAATTGATTTTCTGAAGTCTAAATTATGTATTTTCAAAAAACGAATCAAATGGCATTGGAATCATATTTTTTCGAGGTCATTTACTATTTTTAAAGGGTCATTTTTCACAGCAGCAAAAGCTGCGTTTTTACTGCAGAAAATGTGTGTTATGTTTTTCATCATAACTTGAAATCTGTGTAGAATTAGCTCATGAAATTTGTACTGTAGATGACCACTGATGTCATTGTAATGCTCCAACTAGAATATCATGAATCGGACTTACGATGAATTTTTAATGAATTATTCCTTGGACTGCAGTCAGAAAGTGACGAACCTGATTGCAGTCCGGTAAATGATTTTTTATAAAATATTACTAATGAATTGGATCCCGATATTTTTACACAGTAATATTTGGATTGTTTAAAACATTCTGTAAGAGTTTGGGAAATTTTGGAGTAAGTTAACTATTTTATTAAAATACCTGAAAACAGTCCAGTTTTGGATGTTCCAGCTGAAACAATATAACAAGTGATTTGCATGTCTAAATGTCGGTTATGTTATCCGATAATGATCTAATGTGTTATATGTCAATGAAAGTGTTATGTGCAATATCGTATGCTTGCTCTTGAGTAGCTATAAGTGGAATGTTTATATGGGCGTGAACAATTAAAGTGAGTGCATGTTGTGTAGTAGATACGTGTAGGAACTTTGTGCTCTATTTGAAACCACTAAATGACTAACTGGTAATCATATTAGGACGTGATTGACCGACCTTGACTGTTAGCTATTTTTGAGAGTCAAACCGAGCAACCAAAGGTGAGTTCACACTCCTTCTAAGGCATGGGATTCCCGGTGGTTGGGAATGGGTTAAAGAACTAAAACGGAACCTGCATATCATCCTTAGGTAGGATATGTACCGCCATCCTCCATGGGTAGGATGCCAATATTAAAAGAACTAAAACGGAACCTGCATATCGTCCTTAGGTAGGATATGTACCGCCATCCTCCATGGGTAGGATGCCAATATTAATCCTGCGTATTCTCCTTGGGTAGAATACGTACGTTCGTCCTCCTTGGGTAGGACAACAACCTTAAACTACTAGCCAAAACTCTATCACCTAAGTCCCTCATTTTATATCGACTTAATCGCCGAGGCCGATGGCGAGCGGGTCATTAGTTAATAGCGCTATTAGGTTTGACAAACCTCACACCGTGCTGTTCGGACGGGCGTGTATTAATGGATCATGGCAAACTGTCAATGATGATAGACATTGACGTAGGGCACAACTTACTTTCGTCAGTAGTCGATATGGTAACGGTCTAGTGGTTCACATGGGGAAGCCCCCACGGGTCATGGTTTGGGAAAGAAGGAATTGGTTAATCATATTTTCAACTATGGGGTAACCCCCACGGCAAGTAAGCCAACTAAACGAAAACCATGTTTTTGAAACAACTTAAAACGAACACACAACTGTGAATTCACTCAACTTTGTTGTTGACTCCTTGTTACATGCCTTGCAGGTCGTTAGGTATCTATGGAGCTTGCACAGGGAGGCGTGGTCGTTGTGGGACATGGACTGTCGAGTCCCATGTTAAACATTTAAACTTAAGAACTTATTACTTATGTTTTGGGTTTTACCTTTAATGCTTCCGCTGTTTGATTCGAACTTGGTTAACTAGCTTTTGATCACCAATTATATTGTGTGGTTGGATTTTATCCATCTTAAATACATTGTTCAACATGATTGGTGGCTTGATCCTGGTCATGTCACGCCTCCAAGCGGTGGATACTCCGCCTGTGGATTTTGGGGTGTGACACGGCCCATAGGCACTACATCACTAATGGATGTCTCATATATGATCATCTTAAATGATGATCTGAATCCATGATTTATAGATCATTAGGCTAAATAAGGAATCTGGAAGAATCCAGTATAAGGATGACATGTGTGATCTTAACGAATCACATCTGCCAGGAGTGCTAACGTGTTTTCAGATGTTAACAAGAATTTGAATCTTTTTAAATAGGTTTTACCATCATGGCCAGGTCTATAATGACATACAGGCTAGGTTATACCTTTTAAGATTCTTATTTAATATTTAAAGGCAGATCATTTAAAAAGGAATGATATTTTTTATTTATTTCATATATTATATTCATACATAAGATGACAATGAAATCTGAATAAAACATTCCATTAATTTTAAAAGAAGTACATAGATTGCCCTAAACGGGACTTTTACATAAATAACTGGCCCACGCAGGGGCTAAAATGAAAATACAAGTCCTCGCAGGGACTAAGTACATAAATAAATGTCCACGCAGGGACTTAATTGATAATAAAGATTACAACAAAAATAAATAAGGAATCTTCAAAAATCCCTCTTCTTCTTCCCCTTGATCAGTTTCGCCAGACCCTTAAGAAATCCCGGTGGCTCCTATGCTCCTCTTGAACCTCTCGTTCCACCTGGCTCAACCTCTGAAGAATCTCTTTTTGTTGCGGTGGCGGGATCAGTGGTGGCTGTTGCGGCTGCTGCTGCGGAGGTTGAGCAGGTGGCGGGTATTGATACCCGTATGTTTGGTACCCAGACTGGTACGAAGCTGCATAAGGTCCTTCAGGGTGAAGAGCATTGTAGTTGGCCGCTACGAGATACGGGTCAACATCGGGGGCATTGTAGTAGTTGTACCCCGGGTAGGCTGGCTGCTCAAAAGGGTTATACGCTGCTGCACCGGTGTATGAAGGAATTTGGTTATCATAGCCCATGTGTGGTGGTGGCGGTGCGACTGCAGCTGAGTTGACCTCTGAAACTGGGTTTGCAGGCCCACCCATCTGCGGGTCTTCATATAGTGGCGGGTAATGACTGCCACTGGAGTGTTGAGGGGTGCTGAAGTGAAAATCCCCTCTTCGCACGGACATCCGTGCACCTGTTCTTCTTCGCCTCGGTGGCTCCAGAGGCAGTTTCTGCTCAAGCGATGGTGGTGGCGGTGGCGTGACCGCTACAAAATGTGGGTCCTCAGAGGGATCATGTTGCTGCTGTTGAGGTGGGTTGAAAGGAGGAGTAAACTCTCAATGGTAAGTGGCCCACCTTTCGGCAAAACTATCGGGGCCTCTATACGGCGAGCCATGAAAAGATGACCCGTCTGAAATCTCTATGGGATGCATGGGCGTCCCAGATGGTGGTTCGGCTGGATCGGGGTCGTCATCCATGTCCAGAGCTTCAGGAAAATGGTCTTCGGGGCCCAATGGGTTATGGCCCATTGGTTCTTCAATCCGGTTTTCTGGGTTGAACCGGCTCTGGAAATTCGGGGTCGGGTCCTGGAGGGCCCGATGTGAGCTTAACCGCTGCAGCGGGATGAAGGAGTGATGTGAGTGGTCGGACTCGTTGTTCTGGTGGAGTCCGAAGGAATCTTGGTAAGAAGGTGAAGAGCTGAGCGAGACAGAACGCCTCACGGGCTCCAAGTACGTCCTCCAATCTTCTTGAGGACTTGAGCTCATTGTTGCAGAAGGAGTTCGCTGGTGTGACGGCCCGGCCTCATGGTCATTTCTTCCTAGCATCGAGGCCTTGCCTCGTCCACCTCGTCCTCGAAATCGTGGCGGCATCCTTCGTTTCTGCCAAAACAAACAAAAGAAAACAACAAAAAGAACAATAAGATTAGGATTAGTCCTATGTCGTTAGCCTAGACTCGGAGGTCAAGGAATGTGCAAACTGTGTCATTGAGATTAAACACAAAAGGCTAGTGTTTAATTCACTCAATGTTGGCTCTGATACCAACCTGTGACACCCCGATATTTCCACGTATTACCGGTGGGCCCGGTGGCAAGGTTGGAGAACTCGCTAGTCGCTAGTCGGCCGGTGAGGTGGGGACTAGCGACTACTCGGGATTACTCGAGATTACTCGGGGATTAATCGGATCAGAATTTTATATGTAAATTTTATTATTTTTATAAATATGTATATATATACTCACACATCCATATAAATATAATACTTAAAAAGGTAAAAGTAGTTCTAAATACAAACTAAACTTACATATAAGTCATAATATAAAAAGTCTCAGTACTTAAAATTCAAACATTAACAAATAGCTCAAATGTAATCATCATCCCTGTAGTGTTTAATGATTTCGACATCATCCGACTCGTATTCAATCTCCTCGTCTACTTCATCCTCTTTCTCCGACTCAAATTCTTCGTCATATTAGGGTAAGGGATAAAGAAAATGGGCTAAAGTTGTAATCTTAGGCCTGTTTTGTAAGGATTTCAAATGGGCCGACAAGGGCGACTCTGGCCGACTAGGGCGGCTTGGACCAGCTTTGACCGACTAGCGATTTTTTGACTGATTAGTGAAAAATTACTCAGTACGAGGCCGACTAGCGACTAGTCGGTGATTAATGGCCGGGTAATCGCGATTTTTGCAACACTGCCCGGTGGGGAGTATCGTGACGTAGTTGATATCATCATAGTCAAATAATCACAGTTCAATGCACAACGGAAGTCTAAAAGTAATAATATTACAAACCGAATGAAAGTAACATAAATATTACACAACGGTTGTAAAGTGGATCCACATGCGGATCTAAAATATAAGAAAATATTGTTCAACAGAATTAAGCATCACGAATAGCACATGCACTTAACCTTTTGAAAATATGTCAGTTTACACTGGTAAATACAATTAACCGACTCTTTTGAAAAGTGTTCATAAAATTGATTTAAATGCACAAGGCATAAATATTATTTATTTACTTGGGATAATTATTTAAAAGTAATCTTGTAAAAGAATTATATGTTTGTTATACATTCAGTAGCCCGGGTTAGAAGTACCGGGTTAAAGATTAATAGACCACCACATGATATAGTTCGGCGGCGAGTTATTCTCAACAAGCGGTTATATCTTCTTTACATACGCACCGGCAGGTGCATGCCTACACCCCGTGCTTAAGTCATGGTCATTTCAATGAATGAGCCGAGGATATCCAGGACACGGTCATTAACCCCCCAAAGGCTTAAAACAAACAAAACAGATTAAACGGGTTATCTCAATGTTTTAACCATTATTCGATTAAAGATTCAATACCCGACCAAGCGGTATTATTAAATACCGTACCCCAAGCCCGTATAAGGGAAAATAAGTTAAAAGTATTTACCTGAGCAAAAATATAAATTTATTCCCAGCCGTAAATCAATCAAGCAAGTACAGATAGCCTTTACCGGGCTCCTAATCTGGAACAAAGGATTTTAATAACCTATTAGAATCCTAACGGGTTTTATTAAAGTTTTAACTTAGACCGGTTAGTTTTAATGAAAGGTTTACGGTTCAAAACGCAAGATTAAGCGAAGACCGGATTAGAATGTGATTTAGACCCGACAAGTATGAATACTTGTATAATGTGGGTAAACTAAACACATTCTGGATTTTGAGGTAAAATGATAAGGTTTGACCCGTTTCGGTTGGTTTATGTAAACTAGTTACATGAACCGTACCGAACGCGTATAATGCGTAACGGGTAACCAAATGAGTCACGAATAGGTTCCACAAGTTAATATGCTTTAAATATGTTGTGATATCAGTAGGATACCTTCCAGCCCAAAACGAATTTAAAATTAATTTAAGCCCCGTAGGGGTATTTTGGTCATTTTAAAGATTGTAAAAGAGGTTAATTAGTAATCTGAGTTTCTGGTCTAAAATAATCAGTAAAAATATTTATTTTATCAAGTTATATCAGTAAGATATCCCACATATGTGAAATTTATCATTTATGGCCAAACTATGCACCGTAGGGGCATTTTGGTTATTTCACATATGCTTTAAGGGTTAAATTTGGAAATCTGAGTTCAAAACTTTTATTTACTGTTAAAGTATAAAAATTTATTCATAACATCAGTAGGTATCAAGCTTTTGGTGTCTAATATGGTTTTAAACCATACTATGCGCCTAAATCGCATAAAAGTCGGTATTTGACGACATTCGGTTTAAATAAGGAAGTCTGAGATTTTTACCAGCCTTTACAGTTTAAATAACTTATTTATTATATAAAATCAGTAGAAAAAGGTTTATATGTAAAGGATGTGTAAAACTCATTTTATTTGCAAAAACGGCGTTATCGTCAATTACCGAGCCTATGCGAGAACTCTATGTTATGATCAGTTTAAAATTTAATAAAAAATTCCAAAAATCCCAAAATATTATATTACATCAGTAGGTAAAAGGTTTGACGTCAAAATTTAAGTTTAAATAGGATTTATATCAAATATGCCGTTTGATTAATAAAAAGGCCTTCATTTACGATATTGAGCATAACTCTCATTTTAGACAATAAAATGATGTCAAACTTTTAGGACATACTTAAATATCAGTAATAAAGGTTTTTGTCCTCTCACATTTTCAAAAATCTCGTTTTAATATCAAAAGGGCATTATGGTCAACATTTAAGCAATTAACGGAAACATGCATATGAATCGGATTATTAAGGAACCATGTAGTATAACCTCAGAGGGTTTTACTAACATACAATATGGTCCTAAAGGAACCTTAAGGCATTTCTAAAACAAGCTAAATCGGGTCAGAACTGAAAGTCAAAGTAAAAGTCCACTTTTGCGACTTTCGGTTCCGAACCGAGCCTAAACTCGGAATTGTCGGGTTGAACATGCCTAGACATGTTCTTATATCATTTACCAAGTTATTTTAATGTTAAAACATGTTCCATAACTTCTACATTTTCAGTTATGCATTAATTTGTAAAAATAGCTTCTGTTGACTTTTTAATATTAAGTTTGACCCGACATTTGACCATGTTAGAGTGGAAATCAGAGGGTGCCCTTTTAAGGGTTTATTACCTACATAATTACCAACTCATAGCCACTTTCAATTCGATTAATGGCTAGACCATTAGTGATTAATCACTAAGTCAAAGCTTAATTACGATGGCTTTGACTTTTGGTCATTAAACTAATAAAACTTGAACTTAAGGAGCTAAGAACACTTACAATGGTCCTTAGCACGAATTTGGAACTTAAGAAAACTTTCTTGAACTCCAGAAAGCTCCAGAGAATGAGTTGTGAATGAATTTTTGAGAATGTGCAAATGAACTAGCAAACAAGGGCCTTTATATAGCACTTCTAGAGCTTCAAGATTGATCCACATGCCCCTACAAATGATCCCTGATGATTCCAGGTGTCCCCTATGCATGAAAATCTGTTGGCTCAGTCCCTGGAATCGAAAAAAAGCTTTCTAAGGCGGTGGAACAGGCTGAACTTGCAGCTGTCCACATCTGTCTGTTACTGGCACTTTCACGCGGCCAGCGTAAGCCTAGGTCTTGGCTTACGCGGCCCGCGAGGATCCTGTATACCGGGAAAGATCTTTCAAACTTTGCAATTGTGGTCCCTGGTCCATTTAAACTTTATTTAACTTTCATTTATTGCACTTTGGACCCCCATAGTTAACTTTTAAGGACCTTGGGTCATAAACTAACTCTGTTAAGCTCCAAGTTAGTCGTACGATCACCCGAAAAGTCTTGTTTTCATCAAAAATCCACAAAATTAATATCTAATATGCTTGTGAGCGAAATATTAAATTATTTACAATGTTTTTGGGTTCGTTAAAGGTCACTCAGAGGTAAATTTTAACATGTTGACACTTTTAACCCCTATGTTTCGTAAGATCCTTATTTTAAGCACAAACGACTTCTAATGTTCGATAAATCATTCATTAAAGAATACGAACGTCGTATGAGGTCAAGCAGAGGCACAAGAATGGCATGTTGACACTTTGGATCCTTTTACTAACATATTTACATTGTTTGACAACTTTAGTCCATCGGAAACAATTCCTTACACGTTTAAACTCCATGACATGTGTCTTTATTATATTGGTCGTGATTTTATGAGGTGTTACAGGTATCTATAATGATTAAGTTTTTTTTGTTTTGTAAATTTTTTTTGAATAGTATACAAATTTAAAGAAATCTAGTAAAAATCAGAAAATCTGATGGATATGATGAAACATTAGAAAATCTGATAATTCACCAGAAATTCTAATAAAACATCAGAAAATCTAATAAAACATCATAAAAGTTTTAAGGTAACAAGAAAAACTGATATATCAACAGAAAAATGAGAAGAAATATCAGATAACATTGTTTAAAACCAGATTCAAAGAAACTTGTGACAAAGTAGAAAAAGATTCATAAAAGTTTCTGTCAAGGAATGAAATTTTTTTTTGGATAATCTATCTTCAAAAAAATGAAACAAAATGTGATGTTAAAGTAATGAGAAAATCTTTTTCACAACAACACTCCTTGAAGATCAGAGCAAAGATGTGAAGCTCAGAAATGCTATGTAAGTAATATCTTCAAAACTGTACTTATTCCCTCTCATCTCAAAAAAAAAATGAATGACTCAATCTCTAAATCTAGATCCAATAATTTCTGATGAAGTATAGAGAAAATCCAACACTCAAAAGTTTTATTTAAGGATTCTCTGATACACATCATCACAAGGACTAATTGGGAACCCAGTCAGTTTCAAAAAGGATTTTATTGGACCTTTTTACAACATAAGGGTCCCACAGAGAAAAAAGGTGCAAGTTAGATGTTAGTGTTTATCTTCTAAAACCTTTAAAATCTCTGATTTTTAATAAAAGATTTATATTAAAATTTTCGGAGATATACCAAGGGTTTTTGTAAAATGGTTGTTTTCTCAACGGATTAAAACATCATTAAGGTGTCATAAACCACCTTAAATACAAGCAACCCATGATAAACACTCAAAGATCTCTGTCTCAAAACACTATAAATACATCTTTCAAAGGCAGAGAATTCCACCTTCAACTTCCTTCCTCAAAAGCAAAACCCTAAAAATCCTTTTTCGAAGCAAAAACTCAATTCACCATGGCTGCAATCAACATCAACATGCCAGCAGTTTAACACTATGTTCAATTCATCACTGAAGCAGAATTCCTACCCTTGAAAAGCAACAATGAAGCTATGAACACCAACATAGAAGAATACGACACGAAGTGCCAAATTTTGATCGAATTTCTGACAAAGTGTCCTACTGCTCAAGCTCTAACAAAGACCAGAGATGTACCAGAAAAGCTTATCCAACAAGTGGTAAAGACACTCGAACTCTCAAATCCAAACGAGCTTACAGCACACGTGTGGGGAGATATCTTCATTACAATTACACCGGAGAAGATAAGGGAATATCTAGAGTTACCAATAAACTAAAATTATGATGAAGCACCAGCAAAAGATGATATGTTTGCACAGCTTGATGCTGTGATGGGATACAAGGTAAAGATCTCAAAAATTGGAGAATTTAAAAGGAACAAGCTGCCTGCCTTCTGGCAAGTATTAATGGAGATCTTAAACAAATGCCTATCATCAAAAATTGGTGGAACATATAAGATAAATAGGAATGTTCTGACAATCATGTTCAGCCTCATCACAGGGATGAACATTGATTTTGGAGCAAAAAATATTTACTCTGATCAGAAGATCAATATTGACCAACACTGGAAAGATAGATTCACATCTACCTTTTCCCATATTTTTATCAATCATGATATCTGATGCATTTTCTGAAAGGAATATGGAAATTCCTGCATCAGAAAATATATGGAGTACTGGGCTGATGAGACCATGGTTTGCTTTGGGCTCCTGGAAATCAGAATTTGATGTACCTGCTCTATCAGAAAGTGTGATGAATCTGATACCAGAGTACTCACCCTACAGAGCAGAATATCTAAAGATGTTGAATAAGAAACCAGAGAATAAAGAAGTTTTTGACAGTATGTCCCCAATGGAGCATGATGCCCAAGAATCAAGTGCACCACAAACAGAGCAGAAGGCTCAGTCAAAACCACACCAAGATGATGAAGATGTACACATGAGTCCTTTGGCAGAAGAGCATCATGCAGAAATCTCACACATGGGAGAAACAGGTCCACCAACACTCTAAATTTAATGTTGTTCTAAATTCTGATTGTGATTCTGATGAATCAATTCATGGAGATTATATTATAGAACATAGAGGTACTGTTTCTGAAAAACAAGTTGTGAGTGAATCCAAAGACCCATTATCTGAATCAGAAAATGAGGAGGAGAATGAGGTGGCAATAGGTGGAGATCAGTCTACTGATCAAGGAAACCAGGATGAGAAAAACAAGAGTTTCTCAACAACTCATGGAGAACCTGAAGAGGTTCAAGGATATGAGGAAAACCAGGATTTGAATAAGTTTCAATATTCTGGTATGGGTATGAAGGATTGGGATGATTTCCAACCTCCTAACCTTAAAACAACAGCAAGTGTGTCTTCTGCTGGTGTTAGAGGTGGAACATCTGTTGTTCCTCCTGTTACCTAACAACAACAAACTATGCCAACGGAACAACTTCACAAGGAGCTTGATGACATCACAGTTGTCTGTACTTGAAAGACAACAACAGAGGAAAAGCTTGATCTGATACTGGAAGAGATCAGAAACCAAAGATCTGATATTAAAGCTTTATTAGAAACTGTTGAAACTGTGAAGAAACAAACAGAAGTCAACATTGCAGCTCTCAGCAAACTACAGCAATCATCAGAAAGCAGAGAAAAGTCATCAGAATTTGAGAAAGCTCTCAAATAACTTCAAGAAATCAAGACAAAGATGGCAGAAGTTGCAAGTGTAAGAGAAAGCTCAAGTGCTAGGAGGATTCTTGAAGAAATTCAAGTCCTAAGAGCTAATAGCAGCAACATGGCTGAGGCTCTTGAAAAATTGATGATGGAATGGTCTATACAGAAGAATCATGACAAACTGGAGTTTCAGAAAATGCAGAAACAGGAAGAAACAAATGCTCAAACTCTTACTAATGGTCAATGGTTAGTAAAGAGGTTGCAGTATAATGTTGCCAGACTGGTAAATATTGATTTGCATGAACTGAAAGATCCAATTCCACAAGATGAACCAACAAGAGGACCAGAAATTTCTCAACAAGAATAAGTCAAACAACCAGAAGTCTCTCAACAAGAACCACCCAAACAACCAGAAACCTCAACTACACAAAAGCAAAAACAACCCATGGGCCCTCCTCCAAATGTACCAAAACTACTCATGGGTCCTCCACCAAGTATACCAAAACCAGACAGATTAAAGGTGCTGAAACAAGAAGCAATTCTAGTTGAATCGTCTTCCATATCTCTCACTAATGAAACAGAATTCAGCAAACAACTGAATGCAACAGAGAAAAGAAAAAGGGAAGATGAAGTGACATCCTCAAAAAGACTAAAAACAGTAATCGGAGAAGGTCCAGATGGAAAGCTAAAAGAATTCACACTCTTGCAAGCTGGTCTACATACAATAATGTACCCTGAAGAACACTTGAAGCACTTCTACTGGAATGATAAGGAGGAAAAACAGGAAGAGCAACTTTCCCCAGTAAGCTCAAGAATAGTTCAACTCAGAAATCAGAAAAGTTGGAAACTCATGCACAATCCTGTTACAAATCCAGTGGTTGCTATTGAGAAGATCAGCACTGTGACTCAACAAGGCAGAGTTATGGGTACTTATGAGCAGAACAAGTATACATTGGTCAGGGAAGATGGAACTCCAACAACTGTTACTGATGGAAATCTGACAGATGATATTCATCCACTGAGCCTAATAAAAATGAAACAGGTCATTGATCAAGAAAGGGCAACATAGTACACATCAGAAGAGCCCTTGAAAGCATAAAAATGTAGGAAAGAAGATATGTCAAAGAGTTGCACTGGCAGACTTTGACTTGTGCATCAATTTTGAGTACAACGAAAAAGTACAAATACCTCCTCCTAACAACTCCATTCCAACTGAAATTCCATTCTCCAAAGCAAGAACTGGAGCTATCTTTGATAAACCAGAAATGTCAGTGGTTTTCAAAGATGCTAATGATGAGAAAGCTCTGTTCAGAATCAGTGAAATAAACAGGTATTCAAATCAGACCATGAACTATATCAAGAACTGCATGAACGAAAAACAAGAGCAGCTCAAGAAGAAAGGGAAGAATAATGAACAGCTAAGAAAGACAATTGAAGACATTATTGAAAGGTGGAAAGAAGCAAGAGGTTGGTATAAAGATCTATACAAAGCAACTAACAAGAAGATTGATCACAAGAAATGGTTGAAGCCATGAGATAATTACCAAAGTGGGCTGAAGATCAGTTGATAATTTCATGAATTTATAATCTGTTTGGGAAACATTATTTTTGTTTTTGAACTTGTTTGGATTTTCTGAATTTGGTTGTTTGAATTCTGTTTTTTAAGTTTGGTTGAAATTTCTTTATGTTTGACATAGATAGTTGTTTTTCTTACAATACTTAGTGGGAAACTGTTAGGAAACTTTATTTGTAAGTATTGAAGAAAAACTTATTCACCTTGATCTAAAGATGAAGATAAAGTCATGAAGATCAAACAACAAGAAGAAACCAGATAGGACAATTGGAAAGAACAACAAAACTTTTTCAAAGAATTAGAAGCTGATCAAGAACAAGAGAAGATTATCAGAAAAGGCCATTCTGATGGATCTGAAGATATTTCTGATGAAATATCATTAGTTTCTGGCAAATCAGATCATCAGACTTTCTGATGATTTATTCACCAGAATTTATGATGAAGTGGTTATCAGAAATTCTATTTCTGATAAACCCCATTTGTCTGAACTAGTTCTACCCTGTCATAATAACCGAAGCAACTTGACATTATTAGATCTCATGATGACCAAAGCAACTTGATAATTGGATTCAATGAATATGTTAAGAAGCTACTTTTTGCAGGACATTTACATGAATAAACAAATGTTTATTCATGCCACTGGACTTTCTATAAATAGAAAGTTCAACAAGCAAAGGACGATGAGTTAAGCCAAGCGACCTGGGACCATACCTCTTCAGCATGACTAGAAACTTGTGCTGATTCATGTAAACTAGTCGAGCGAGTTAGGTTGAGCGATCGATCTCGAGCTTGAGCCAACTCGTGACTTATTGAGCCAGCTTATTAAGTTTTTTCTAATTTTTGTATTATTTTTATTTTAAAATATTTAATATTTTAAAGATATTAATAATATAATAGTCAAAATAATTTTTAACAAACATATATGTTTTATTTATTAATTTTTTTAATATTTTTAAAATGGAAATGCAGATTCAAAATATTATATGTTTTTTTTATTCTTAATATATTATTTGATACTAGCAGAATGCCCGCGCAATGCGGCGGGAGCGACACATCGTATTGCGATACTCGTTTTTGGTAGTTTTATTTATTCATATAATATTTATTGTAACATTATTGTGATAAATATACATAAAAAATGAATTATTCGGGTAATCCATTTCATTGTGTTGTGCATGGTTCGCTTTCTATCCTCAACCGAAGCCGAAGCCGAAACCATAGTCATTGGTTAGTCTATTTTATTAATCAATCGATGTTTGGTTAATCACTTTGGTTTATTCGGTAATCCATTATTGTGATAAATATACATAAAAAATGAATTATTCGGGTAATCCATTTCATTGTGTTGTGCATGGTTCGCTTTCTATCCTCAACCGAAGCCGAAGCCGAAACCATAGTCATTGGTTAGTCTATTTTATTAATCAATCGATGTTTGGTTAATCACTTTGGTTTATTCGGTTAGATTGACGGTTTTTTTGTTTAGTTCAATTAATTTCAGTTAATATCGAAAACCAAACTTGGGCTAAAACTTTTGGTTAGAACTATTTGAAATTGAGGTATAGATATATGAAATGAAAGTATAGATATATGAAATGGATATATAAAATACGAAATTTATAAACTGGAGGTATAAAAGCTAGAAATATATCAAAATATGAATGATTCGGTTTTGCTTCAACTAATTTTGGTTAGACAAGAGTACAAAAAAATTTGATAACCAGTTTTTGGTTAATTCGGTTTTCAGTTAATTCATTTTTTGGTTGATTTCGGTTCGGTATCGTCTGTTTTCAGTTTGGTTTAGGTTAATGATCTAGTTATTGCTCACCGATAACCGATTTTGGTTAATGGCCGATGGGTGCGCACGCGACGCGGTAGGAAAGACAAACATTGCAATAATGTGCATTGCTCGGTTGGTTAGATTACTATCCTCAACCGAACCGAGGTCATCGATTAGTCTATTTTATTAATCAATCCATTTTCAGTTAATTGGTTTGCTTAATTCAGTTAGACTGGAGGTTTTTTGGTTTCATTCATTTAATTTCGGTTATTAAATCAAAACCAAACTTGGGTTAAAACTTTTAATTAGAAATACATGAAATTTAGGTATAAATACATGAAATGGATGTATAGGTACATGAAATGGAGGTATAAATAAATAAAATGGGGTATAAATATGAAATACATGAACTGAATGTATAAAAGCTAGAAATATATCAAAATATGAATGGTTCGATTCAGCTAGTTTTGGTTAAATGAGAGTATAATAAATTCGATAACCGTTTTTGGTTAATTGGGGTTTATATTAATCAGTTTTCAGTTAATTCAGTTTTTGGTTGATTTCGGTTCGTTTTTGGTTAATGATTTAGTTATTACTCACCCTTAGACATTGTTAATCACAAAAAATATCAAATTTTTTTAATTAAAAAAACTTAGATTAAAGAGAATAAAATACTCATTTATATGATGTAATTTTAAAAATATATATATTAACGTACCAAAAAGTTATGACCATTTAAAAATCATGGAGGAGTTAGTTTTTATAGGTGGATAAAGTGTAACTACTAATGATGTCGGTCTTAATAAGTTGTATTTTAGATCCTTCGTGTCAGTTTTTAGCATATTAAATAGATTAATTCGTATGTGTATATATATTTATTGTGCAATGGTGTTACACAAATAAATGACTGCAACTGTAATTATTGAAGTTAAAGGACATTCATTCCAATCTGATACAAACATAAAGGACGGACAATATAATTTACCCATTTTTGTTTGATATTCTTAGGCTAAAGGGTGTGGTCGTGACCCTCATGACCACCATGACCATCCACATAGGCATCATGTCATCCACCTCTAATCCACTACCCGCTTTATTATTTTAATTTATTTTTTAAAGTGTCAAAATCTAAGAAAATGAAAAAGGTGGCCAGTGGTAATCGTGGTTCAATCCACGACAACCACCATGAATCATTGAAGAGAGTGGTATAGCCTTCCATTTATATTCCTATGTGTTGAATCATGTTTTCCAAGCATAACCCTCACACTCTTCAGCCTGTTAAATAAACAACCAAACTTTTTCTTTTCAAGTATCAATTTCAACCCCTATACAATAAACAATATAAATCTTAAACCTATTTAATTTTTTAATAAAATTTTATTTATCATTTACTTTTATTATTTAACTTTTCTTTGTTAGTTTTTTAAACGTTCTAACAACATAACTATTTTTTACCTTTTCTCACATGCCGATATAAATTTTATTGAATACAAAGTTACATTCAAAATAAAATATTTTTTAGTATTGTAACGCCCTGCATTTCCATACTTTCTATATTTGGAAACTCTTGCTTATAATCCTATTTTTTAAAACTTTGTATTCTTGTAATCGTTCTTCGTTGTAATCGATGCGAAGTCCGACACTTGGATCATGATGAAATTCATATTTTCTTCATATACATGTTATATACATTCTATACTTGATCGTACGCTTGGATTGATTAAACACACGATACTTTATTCATACTTTGCTCAAAATATGTCAAAATTGCAAACATGAGCCTATTATGATCAACTATACAAACTCGATACTAAATCTCGACAAACACACTTGTTTATACTTGTTTGATACTAAGGTTGTGATAAAAGTTCATCTCGTACCCTTGAAATTGATTAATTATACATAAAAGGGCCTTAAAACAACTAAAAACACCAATTATAGAAGTTAGGGGGCTAAAAATGACAAAAATGCAAACTTGTTGCACAGCCCAGCTCTCTGGCGGGCCGCGAGGCTGTGCAATCCGAAGTCAGTCCACAACCAGCTACGGGATTGGCCAATTTTATGTGTTTTGTTGATTTGTTTTGTGTTTCTTGTCTTAAATACTTACAACCAACTTGACCTAACCCTTCCCTATAAAAACCAAGCCTCCTCCACACTTCTTACACTTTAAAAACTCACAAATTCACTCTCAAATCACTCTCATTTCAGCTGAGAATCAGATGCAAGACAGATTCATCACAAGTTACTAAAACAAGCATATGTCACTCATTTCTTAACCTTTTCACTTGATTCTTTTTCTCACTTGCTTGGAACAACCTTAGGAACATTTCCACAGGTTTTCCACGGAAAACCAAGGTTTGGAATGTCACCGAAAAGGCTCCAAAGTGGACTGAAGTTTATGTTTTTTATTCATACTTTGTTAAACTTGATTAAACTTGAGTTATCTCATCTCAAACCTATGTCGTTTGCGTATAACCACATCTATGGTTAGTTAGGCTTAAAAACAAGGTTGAGACATGGAAAATCAGAGGTGTAAACCTCACAAACTTTCTGTTTTGTTCAATGGTTTAACCCACAAGTGATGTTCAAGTCTAAAGCTTGATGATTGTGTGATTTAGGATTAGCTTGGGCTATCCTACTAAGAATCCACACATTACTTGATGATTTCTTAGATTAGATGTAACTATTTTCTTTCTTATTGTATCTTCTTGACCCTCCTTGAATGTTCATAACCTCAAGTGTAGTGGTGAACACCAATAGGTACCTAAAGGGAAGACTTGTTCTTCCTACCTCCTGCATGACTTCTATGATAAACACAGAGGTTTCTAAATGGGGGATTCATCCTCCTACCTCATGCTTGACCTATATGACAATATGAACATTATATAATACTTACATATTATCCAAATAATCGAACCTTTGATGATGAATTTGTGTTCATTTGTCAAAGTATTAGATTACACCACTAAGACTTAATAACTTGTTACGATTCTAATGGGTATTAAACCTACGAAATCATTCTAACCCCTATGGGTTTTATAGTGTCAAGAATGAGTACCAAGTCTAGATGATTATTTTCGTGTATACTTACTTTGTTATACTTTAAATTCCAAAACTACACATCCCTTAATCTTCATTCCAAACCCATTCATATGCTAAATCTCATTAACTGGTCAATACTTGGATAATCGGAAGACTTAACAATTTTGTGAGTACACTTGACCCATTTTCCTTTTAACACACTTTTGGTGCAACATGTTTTACTTGTTAAAATGCAAGATTCACAAACATGCTTTATTCATTCAATCCTTATACATGCTTTGTTATACTTAAGTTCATGCTAGAATTCATACTACTTGTTAACCCGCCTTAACAATTATAGCGCTATAGGAGTAGCACACCACCCGACGGGGTTTTATGTTAAGTTATATTCTTTACGGTCTCGATATTGCTATATCGAGGGATGCTATTATTCATTCTTTACGGTCTCTATATTGCTATATCGAGGGATGTTATTATTCTTGTGGACACTTGGGTTTTACTTTTAGTTATGCATGATAGTTTGACCTTCTATACCAAATTGCTATGTTGGATTGAAAATACTTTTTATACATATGTCACAAGTCTAAAACTAGTGTACTCGCCAATACCTTGTATTGAACTATGCTTTTAAAACATGTTGCAGGTTTAACGATGATGTTGGTGATGCATGGAATCTAGTAGGATGATTAGATACACGCTTTAAATTTTGTACACTTATTGTATTGTGTTTCATTATTCATGTTGTTGTATTTTCTCCAAATCCTTGTAATCGACTCTTTAGAAATGGAATGAAATTTATTATTAAAATACTTGTCACGTTTAT
The DNA here is from genome assembly GCA_030545235.1 of Helianthus tuberosus. Classification (NCBI taxonomy): domain Eukaryota; kingdom Viridiplantae; phylum Streptophyta; class Magnoliopsida; order Asterales; family Asteraceae; genus Helianthus; species Helianthus tuberosus. Next base: position 95,892,952 of record CM060369.1, read on the forward strand.
TAGTGTTATGATGTCTCGGGCAATCTATTTCGTCTCACTCCGATGTTTCCGCCATCGGTTGGGGTGTGACAAGTATTGTAAAGAACATTTTCACATGAGGACATATTATAGACGTATAAAATTCTCATCGCATGACAAAGGCACACTCCAACTAGTTAAAACAAAATTTGAAATTTCAACTATAATAGATTAATTGTTTTTGAACGGCCAACTAAATCACCGGATAAGCATCCTGAGATGCCATCAATCGAGCAAATGCATCCCCTCCTCCATAACGGTCAGAGTTGGATGCATACCCGAGCTACCAAGCCACTAGTTCCGGGGAAAACCCGTCGCCCGAAGGCCGACTGCGGTAAACCCGGTTCGGCTCGGTTTCGAACTGGCGACCTCCAGATAGGCCTAGTTTTAAACTTCATTGCCACCACCAATTTCCTTTAAAGTGATGCTAGTGGGAGTTGAACTTGGGACCTCAATGAGAGAAACCAAGTGACTAACCACTAGACCAACTTGTGAGAACTATAATAATATAATAGATTAATTTACTCCTAATAAAATAAAAGTTGGAGTTAATTGCCAAAATCGTCCCTGAGGTTTGGGCACGTTTGCCATTTTCGTCCAAAATGACACTTTTGTACCAAATTGCCCCCAATGTTTGTAACTTTTTTCCATTTTCATCCAAACCACTAACTTAGTTTATTTTTCTGTTAAGTTGAGGATATTTGGATGAAACTGGTAAATATAAAACCACAGGGACGATTTTGGCAATTTACTCAAACCCTTTCTAATTTCTTTTATTTAATTATTTTTGTTACATATATAATAAAAAAGAATATACATGGAGTTTTTAGAAAAAAAAATTAATAGTTTTGTAACATAATTTTTATAAATTTTCATCCAAATCACTAACTCGGTTTATTTTTTCTGTTAAGGTCAAGTATGTTTTAAATTCTATAAATTAAGACATAAATTAATTTACAGCTGATGTATGTAAAATGCAACATATAAATTACATCAAATAAGGCATAAAACTAACCCTTTTTTAGTACTAATGTTGGAAAAAGTGTGCTTTTGTCTTCCTTTTGTATTTTCAGGATTAAATGGGCGTAAATGAACAAAAGGAACAAATATGCAGCCAAATCTAACATAAATACAAGAAAAGGAACAAACGTGGCATGCCCGACCCCTCGACAACATCTTCCCAAGCAAAAACAAGAAAACAGAAGGCTGACCACGGCCCCGTGCCCAGCGGACACGGGGGCGTGGCCAGGTGTCTGCAGAAAGGACAAAGCTATAGAAGCTTCTATTCCCGACACGGGGGCGTGCCCAGCTCAACACGGGCCGTGGTCAACGCTAAGATTCGCAGAATCCAAGAAAATCTTGATAGTACAGATACGCTTCTGCACACGGTGTCACACCCTGGCTTTGCGGAAGCGTGGTTATTTTGGTGTGACTTCTTAATACCATAGCTTAACCATAACAAAGCTATATGAAATAAAACCGTGCAAGATCATCCATAGATTTAAGTTTTAAAAACTGAAGTAACATAACATTGTCTTAGGGACTTACAACCTCATAACATAAAACATTGTCTTGAAAAACATAAACATCAACATGAAATAAACGCAGTTTAAGATTTGTGACTCGTCCAGGAAAAAGTCACATTTCCTAAACCCGGATGACCTCGGAACCCATATGCAGCGGGAAAACATAACATACCGCGCCAGGTCTTTAATTTCATGAAATACATGTAAGTTGAAAAATCAACAATAATGTTGAGCGAGTTCATGTGTAAGTAAGTGAGTAAATAAACCTTGTATGTATAAAAATCCTGGTATGTAGCAAATAAGGAAAAAGAGATCACCAATGGTTTGCAAGGCCATTGATATGTGTGAAGTGCAAGTAGGAAGACTCAAACCTAGCAGATTTAGCGTTGGGTACAAAGTCACCCCGAGGTCCGTTCTGGTTGGGCCTGGGGTTGGGCTCGCTACACCCAGATAGATCTACCGCTTACGTCCCTCGGTCCTACAATGAGGATTAATGGCCTCCAGTTTCTGCCTACTCACTCACATGATCTAAGTAGTAAACCTCCTTACGCTAACCATACCATGTATAAAGTACTTGTAATCAAAGTAACATGTATTTCACCCCCGCAGTTTAGAAAACTGAAAACAGTTAAGAGAAAAGGGGGACATAAACTCACAGTGGTGCGTCTCTACCAAGTATGCCTCCAAATCAATCAGCTGTATGACGACCTACACGTACTAACTCTATTAGACGGACGGCCGTGCCTTAGCTTTATGGTTTAAGTTTTTTTTTGGGAAATAGTTAGGCAACTATTTCGTGTTTACATTCTGTATATACTTGGTAGTCATTTTCCTTCCCAAGGATGGGGGATTTAATACATGTGCGTTCGTATAATTCGGATTACACTATTAAGTCTCACTTAATATATTTTATTCCTAACTCCAAAATATAAATATTCTTCCCAAAAATATTATATTTTAATACATGTGATTTTCCCAAAATAATACTTAGTAATATTATTTTTACTCTAAAAATAATATTTACGTAGTTCACAAAATAATCATAAACACTTATACAAGTGATGTTGTGAAAAATATATACTAAATATATTTATGTATCACGTTTTATTTTGTGAAATCCCACCTCCGGTATTTTGTAAATAAGTCGTGGCGAAATCTATAATTTGAAAACAAGTCAAAATGTATTTCTAACACTTATAGTGAAAATATTTCTAAGTGTTAGGTTTTTGGAAAAACTTCGCCAGAGTTTCCTCTGTAACTGGAGGTGGCCACGCTTTCAAGCGTATCATTTTCTTTTATAAATCAAATCAACCATTTTTATCATTCAATCAAAACAATGTTCAAACCACAACTAGTCAAAATATGTATATAAATCGCATAAATTTCATGAACTTGTGATTTATCCAACTATGAAGTAAATCCCATTACTTTTAGTGGATCTTTATATAAAACAATCCGATTTTGTAAAAACCTCGTTTTTAAAGAAATTCCATCTTTACAACTTCTTGTAAAACTTGACAAAACTAGTTCTTTGTCGAAACTTAGTGTTACACAAGTATTTACACACCTGTGTGTTCTAAAAACCATTCGTATTAGTGTAAGATCCGTCTTTAAAAGTATGTTTTCTCTTGACACTTGGTCCTTTGAAAATACCACTTGTAGATCCGTAGATCTACTAGTTTTAAACACTATTTCACAAACAAAATCGCTTTTACACAAGTTCATGATTCGTGTGTGGTAGAGTTTCATCCTTTAACCCTTGTTACTTCCAAAACAACCTTATGTCATGATCCATGATCATGACCAACCCGGGTTAAATGATGATCCGAGCTACCACAACATAGATCGGGTCCAAATACTCACACAAATCAAATACTACATGATTTACACAACATATGAGCTTTTAACCAACATTCTTAGTGTTTTTAGTAGACTTTTGTGTATCATCTTGTATGTTTACGAGTTTTAACCGTTACAAGTCATATTAACCACTTTAAAATAGTTCAAGAAGGTGATTTAAGCAACTTACTACTAGCTCGAGGCTAGGGAAGAATCTAAGCGCAAATAGGGTGGATAAAAGCAAGAGAATGAGGTCCTTCGCCTTCCGATTGCACCAAGGTTCCTTATACGCGATCTTTAACACTTGTATGAGCTTGGAAAGTAATGATCAAAAGTCGAAAATGGATGTATGTAGGAGGGGGTGTTCGGCCGTAGCTTCTTTAGAGAGAGAGAGAGAGAGAGAGTGTTGTTGTGGTGTGTGTTAAGTGAATGATCATGTGTGTTAAGTCATGAACTTATAGACAATGTTTAAGTTTATTAACCAAGGGTTAATATGTCTAATTGATATTAGACATGAAAGATTAAAATAATCTTGCAACTACATGAGGTGTCACCCCATGGTGACCGAAATCGTAAGGGGGGGGGGGGGGGGGGGGTTCTAGTCCATTTTCAACTAATTAGTTGGATATTAGTTAGGTTAAGTAAGTTAGTTAAGTGCTTAACCTGGTTAGTTGTGTGTCATGCGTTACAACGGGTGTTAGGGTATTCAGGGACCCTAACTGGCTCAGAAAAAGGTAAACAATGAAAATGACAATATTTTCATGTTCCGGGTAAAGTCCGGTTGTTCGGTTGGATAGTAATCCGTTAAAGCGTTAACAAAGCTTTAAAGTATCGTTATTACCATTTTTAGTGACACAACTTATTTCTGACACTTTGGAAAGTGTCTAGTAACATTTTTCTCATGTTTTGGCACTTTATTAGTTAGCTAAAAGCTGAATTGTTTATGTAAAGTGCTGAATTTTGTACTTAGAGCATGTTTTAGGCACATCCAGTCATTGTAACTTATTCCTAGAGACGCAGTTCTACAACCCTTGTATCCCTACACTCACCACTAGTGTAGCAAAATATTTCTGGCTCATACAGGCCTTAGAGGCAGTGTCTGCCTGATGCTGGCTTTATCAGCATGTTCTATAGGTTATCCGTTATTGTGCTACTGTGCTTTTTGTGCATCATGTTTGTCACTAAGGTTCAGCATGTAAATAATGTAGTGACGGTAAGTAAAGTATGATGCAGGTATATGCATGTATCAGAAATCAAGTAGCAGTTCATCAGTAATTTCAAACAAGCACAGTAATTAAGCAGTAATTAATTATTAATTAAGTCGTACGGATACCTGGTTTAGTGAGGGTTGTCACATTCTCCCCCGTTAGAAAAATTTCGTCCCGAAATTTTAAGTTCTGCTTGTAGATGCAGGGTTCCTAGGAAATAGGTGGGGGTATTTCTCTTTCATCCGGTCCTCACGCTCCCAGGTGTATTCAGGACCATGTCTGGCATTCCAACGAACTTTGACGAGCTTGACACTGCTCCGGCGGGTCTTGTTTACTTTCCAATCCGTAACCTCAACCGGTTCTTCAACGAAATGGAGCGTGTCGTCAACATGAATCTCGTCGATGGGAATGGCAATGTCATCTTGAGTTGGACTTTTCTTCAGGTTGGATACATGAAATGTATCGTGAACACCATTCAGTTCAGCAGGTAAATCCAACTTGTATGCTACTAGTCCTATTCTTTCCAGAATTCTGAAAGGACCAATGTAGCGCGGATTTAACTTTCCACGCTTTCCGAAGCGTGCCACACCCTTCCAGGGTGAAACTTTCAATAAAACCATTTCTCCAACTTGGAATTCCAAGTGTTTCCGGTTTGGATCCGCATAGGCTTTCTATCTGTGGCGAGCTGCTTCGATGCGTTTTAGAATATGCGCAATCTTGTATGTCGTCTCTTGGACGATTTCGGGACCAGCAAGCTGCCTATCACCTGCGTCAGCCCAGCATAGGGGTGATCGGCACTTGCGTCCGTAAAGGGCTTCAAATGGCGCGACACCAATACTGGTGTGGTAGCTGTTGTTGTATGAAAATTCGACCAAAGGCAAATGCTTGTCCCAGCTACCGCCCAAATCCATAACACACGCTCTCAGCATGTCTTCCAAAGTCTGTATCGTTCGCTCGCTTTGACCGTCAGTTTGCGGATGAAACGCAGTGCTCAGATTCAATTGTGAGCCAAAAGCTTCTTGGAAGGATTGCCATATCCTTGACACAAACCTTCCGTCTCTATCAGAGATGATTGAGAGAGGTACTCCATGGCGCGTAACGATCTCTCTCATGTAAATTTCGGCCAACTTGCTCGTATTATCCTTCTCTCTGATAGGTAAGAAGTGTGCTGACTTTGTTAATCGATCCACTATTACCCAAATAGTGTCATGGCCTCTCGGCGTTCTTGGCAACTTTGTAATGAAATCCATTGAGAATTGTTCCCATTTCCACTTGGGAATCTCAGGTTGTTGCAGAAGTCCTGAAGGCTTCTGGTATTCCGCTTTCACCTTAGTGCACGTTAGACATTTGCTCACATAAACAACAACATCGCCTTTCATCCTAGGCCACCAATAATAATCTTTGAGATCCTGGTACATCTTATCCGCTCCTGGATGGATAGAGTACCGTGATTTGTGAGCTTCATAAAAAATAACTTTCCTTAAACCTCCAAACAAAGGAACCTAAATCCTTTTCTCAAAACATAACGTTCCTTCCTCGTTTGGTACCAGTAGCTTCTCCATCCCACGGAGATATTCTTCTTCAAGGTTTCCTTCCTTGAGAGCTTCTTTCTGCGCGGCACGAATGCGCAAGGAAAGATCGGTTCGGATAATCATTTCTAAAGCCCTAACCCTTATGGGCTTGATCCTCTCCTTTCGACTTAGGGCATCGGCGACCACATTCGCCTTCCCTGGATGATACTTTATCTCGCAGTCGTAATCATTCAACAACTCAACCCATCGTCTTTGCCTCATATTCGGCTCCTTCTGGTTGAATATGTGTTGTAGGCTCTTGTGATCTGTAAAGACTGTACACTTTGTACCATAAAGGTAGTGTCTCCAGATCTTTAATGCAAATACTACTGCGCCAAGTTCCAAATCATGTGTGGTATAGTTCTTTTCGTGCACTTTCAGTTGACGTGATGCGTAAGCAATAACCTTTTGGCGTTGCATCAACACACAACCCAATCCTTGACGTGAGGCGTCACAGTATACCACAAAATCATCTGTACCTTCCGGTAGTGCTAAGATTGGCGCATTGCAGTGCTTATCCTTCAATATCTGGAACGCTTCTTCCTGTTTGATTCCCCAATCAAACTTCTTATCTTTCTGCGTGAGGAGCGTCAATGGTTGAGCGATTTTTGAAAAATCCTCAATGAACCTTCGATAGTAGCCAGCCAAACCCAAGAATTGTCGAATCTCGGTTGGCGTCTTTGGCGTTTCCCAATTCTTGATCGCTTCGATCTTGGTTGGATCCACATGGATTCCATCTCCATTCACCACATGTCCAAGAAATTGGACTTCACGTAGCCAAAACTCGCACTTAGAGAATTTGGCGTACAGCTGTTCTTTCTTCAGCAGCTCCAAAATAGCTCTTAGATGCTGCTCGTGCTCAGCCTTTGTTCTTGAATAAATCAAGATGTCATCGATAAACACAATCACGAACTTGTCCAAGTACGGCTTGCAAACTCTATTCATCAAATCCATAAAGACTGCAGGTGCGTTTGTCAAACCAAACGGCATAACAAGGAACTCGTAGTGTCCATAACGAGTTCTGAAGGTTGTCTTTGGGATACTCTCCTCTTGTATCCTTAACTGATGGTATCCAGATCGAAGATCGATCTTTGAATAAAAGCTTGAGCCTTGCAGTTGATCGAATAGATCATCAATCCTTGGCAGAGGATATCTATTCTTGATCGTCAGCTTGTTCAGCTCCCGGTAGTCGATGCACATACGAAAACTACCGTCCTTCTTCTTGACAAACAGGACCGGAGCTCCCCAAGGCGAGAAGCTTGGTCGGATAAAACCCTTGTCTAACAACTCTTGAAGTTGTGTCGACAGTTCCTGCATCTCAGATGGAGCAAGTCTATAAGGTGCCTTAGCCATAGGCGCGGCGCCTGGAACTAAGTCAATGCGGAACTCTACTTGTCTCTGAGGTGGCAGTCCAGGTAAGTCCTCTGGGAAGACTTCTGGATATTCCCTCACGACAGGGATGTCTTCTATTCTTGGCTCAGCAGCCTTCTTGTCTACAATGTGTGCCAGGAAGGCAGCACATCCCTTCTGCAAACACTTTCGTGCTTTCAGGCAGCTGATAATTCTCAACGGCGTATCACGCTTTTCGCCATGTACCACAATTGTTTCGCCATCTTCGGTGGGGATACGAACGACCTTTTCGTGACAAACTATCTCAGCCTTGTTGCCTGATAACCAATCCATTCCTACTACTACGTCAAAGCTCCCCAGCTGGACTGGTAGTAGATCCAAAGCAAACTCACGCTCTCCCAATTCGATCACACAGCCTCTGATAACTTCATTGGCTTCTACTAACTTCCCATTGGCCAATTCGATTGAGTAGGGAATATCTAACTTACTAGCGGTTAAACCAAGCATAGCCTTAAACTCTAACGACACGAAGCTATAATCGGCACCAGTATCAAATAAAACGGATGCATAGCGTTGGTTTACAGGGAACGTACCAGTAACGACATTGGGATCCTGGCGCGCCTCCCTTGCTTCGATTTGGAACACTCTTCCACGGGCCTGGTTTAACTCTGGGCAGTTCCTCTTAAAGTGCCCGATATCTCCACAGTTAAAGCATCCAAGTCTTTGCCCGTTTCCACCTCCATTTCCAGCTTGGTTGTTGTTTTGGTTCGCATTACCAGCTAGATTCGCATTGTTGCCTCGATTCCCGTTACCTCCATTGTTTCCTTGTGGGCGATTTCCATTACCACCACGATTATTATTTCTATTCCCAAATCCTCCCTGGCCTCCCCGGCCAGCACTAGCCCAACAAGAATCCTTCAAGTGACCAGTCTTTCCACAAGCTTCACATACTTTTGGCCCGCATCGGCCAGAATGGTGACGCTGGCAGGTGTTGCACTTGGGCTGGGTGCCCATATATCCCTTCCCTTTCTTTCCACTACCAGCTGTAACCTGAGCTGGCGTGCTTGGCTCTCCTTTCTTAACAACCACACTGGTGCCCTGCTTGAAGTTCGAGAACTTCCGTTTGTTACCTCCTGATGACTCGACGTGAGTCTCTGCCTTCTTCGTCTTGATCTCATCAAACTTGTTCAGGCGAATAGCCTCCTCAGTGAGAGCTACGCTCAAATCGATTGCCTCAGTAATTGTCGCAGGCTTGGATGAGGTCACCATGCTTATGATTTGAGGAGCTAATCCCCAAATGAAACGTTCAATCCGCTTGAACTCCGGGGTGACCATGTAGGGTACCACATGCGATAAGTCATGGAACCTTTGAACGTATTCTGCGATCTTTGGACCGTCCATTTTCAAATGCCAGAACTCGGTTTCCAATCTTTGGATTTCCGCGCGAGAGCAGTACTTCCTGCGCATAAGTTCCTTCAGCTCGGTCCAGGTTAGCGCGTAGGCAGCAGCTTCACCAAGTGTCTGTACTTGCAGATTCCACCAAGAGAGGGCTCCATCCAAGAATAGCCCTGAGATATAGGTGACTTGCTGGTCTGGTGCGCATTTGCTCATGCGAAGAACAAATTCGGTTTTCTCGGCCCAACGAACAAAGGCGACAGCACCTCCAGTGCCATCAAAGTTGACCGGTTTGCAGTCTAGAAACTGCTTGTAGGTGCACCCTGCACATACATTGTAACATACGAACGGCATTAGCATCTTTGCTAAAGATATCCAATTGGGTCATGGTATGTCTAAATGTCTTAGTATTACCATGAGGCGGGTTGTTGTTGTTGCCAGTGTTGCCAGAGTTGCTTCCACTAGTCCCTCCTTGAGAGGCGGTGTATTGTGCGATGGCAGCAGCGATAATTTGCTGGAGTTCCGCCTCATTGGTAGGCATGCGTGTCTCACGTCTCGGCGGCATCTTCTAAAAGATGTGTTTACGTCGGTCAGGCCATAGTAAAGATCCCATGTTATAATACATACGCTTTATTATGATAGTAATAGTACATAACATCTCATGTTATAATCATATTAATCACACAACATCCCATGTTACAAACATCAATCACACAACATCCCATGTCATAGAATATAAATAACCAAATCAAGCATCAAATATGATGAGAATACTGCGATTGCCATATAATGAGACCACATAGTAAGCGTACAAGTACATCACAGTGTCATACAACATCAGTCGACTAAGGGCTACATCACCCTAGTCCAAAAACTATATCAAATCAGTGTCAATGCATCAAATACATGTCAACAAAAGTCAGAATCATAATGTAGTCTCCAAAAATGCTGTGCAGTCAAAAGCATTCGCCGTCTTCTCACCAACGTCTACCTATACGGTACTGAAGAGCTCTACACGGATGGCGGTGGAGGAGGGGGAAAGTGAGTGTAAAACAAACGGCGCAAATGGAGCCAGTCCTCCTCCATGGCTCTCTGGGTACGCAAGAATGAAGCAACCTACTGCTCCAGGGCAAAAAGGCGTGCAGCATAGTCTGGTGGTACAGGTCGAGAGGGCTGCAAAGGAGAGTGGGTCTGACCCTGGCACTGACACGGCGGCGGCTGGGCTCTCTCAAGCTCCTGAATGCGCTGCGTGTGTGCCTCGTGTTGGGCGATAAAAGACATCAAAACGTCCTCAATAGTATACCCCATGTGGAAAGAATGGTAGGGGTCAGTCGGTGGCATAGCAGAAGGTGATGTCCAAAGGAACGGCTCACTGGTGGGATCAAAAGGTGCCACATGAAATGGAGAAACAGGGGGAAAAGTAGCAGACGGTGGTATAGCAGGGATAGATACCGATATATGTCCAAAAGGGTGAGCCGAAGAACCTTCTTCAGGTCGCGCTAGAGGTGTAAACCGAGGAAATGAAAAGGAGGTATCAACGTGACGGGTATCAGTGATCTGAGGGGGAATAGGTGGGACCTCGTCATCAGCAGGAATCCACCCACACTGGGCGTGCTCATCTCGTGGGTCCACCTGTGCCTCGAAAAGTGCACGATCAAACTGAACTGGCATAGGATCATGGTGAGGTGCAACAAGAGGGTCAACTGGTGCATCAGCAATAAGTGGGGGATCAACATGATCAGCAGCAATGACATGATCGCCCTCCAACAACGGAGCATCTACTGGGTGATCATCAATAGGTGGGTCAGCAATGACAGGCTCAATAATCATGCCAGCATGAGCAGGGTCATGCTCAAGCACTGGGTCAGGAGCAGGGTCTAGTGGCTGCTCGGGCTCATCAAAGGCCATCTCAAAATCAAACTCAGGGTCGATGGGATCAACTGGGCCAACTGGGTCGACTGGATCCTCCATAGACTGATCCATGGGTATAAACTCTATATCCTCATCTGGGTCGAATCCTGGGGGAAAGACAGGATCGGAATCCTCCACATCATCGTGGTCGAAAGCAAAGCTAGGAATAGGGGCAACAGAGGATGCCTGGTCGGGATCGGATCCGTGAGAAAAGTGTTGCGCACTCTGAGTGTGTGAAGGTGCGGAGGCCACAGACTCGAAAGAGTCTGGGACCGGAGAGTGAGCAGGTGACTCCTCGGCGGGAGCATCTGCGATCATCAAAAGATCTCCAGCAGCAAGAAGGGCCTCGCCCTGAACCTCGTCCTCTAAGGGCTCGTCATCAAACAGATCGACGTCGCCATCATCATCGGCGTCGAGAAGCAAATCGTAAGCAGGATATGAAGCAAGCGGTATGGGAGCAGGGATCTCCACTAACGGTAGGTTCCCGGCCAAAGGGCCATCAGCGAGCTCATCAGCACCATCAGGTAAAGCAAAGGGCTGAAAATCATCCTCGTCTGTGCTAGTAACGTCGGATGTGTGGACCTCGTGCTCTGAAGGCTCTAGGTCATCTGAGACTATAGGTCTAGGTCCTGTGGTGTCTGATTCACCTGTGCCAGAGGTGTCCATAGTGTCTGTAACATAAACACAAACATGCACAAACAGTCAATCATACAATCAAATAATCACATAAGTCACCAAGTAAGCATTCAAATAATTCTCCTAGTCCCACTAGCCTCCCAGCCTCTCAGACTGCTTTTCCTAGTCCCACTAGCCAAATTCTCCCAGCCTCTCAGACTGCTCTTCCTAGTCCCACTAGCCAATTCTCCCAGCCTCTCAGACTGCTCTTCCTAGTCCCACTAGCCAATTATCCCAGCCTCTCAGACTGCTCTTCCTAGTCCCACTAGCCAATTCTCCTAGTCCCACTAGCCAATTCTCCTAGTCCCACTAGCCAACTACCTCGATCTCCCAGACCGAGCCTCAACCTTTCTAGACTGAGCCTATAAATAATAAAATGTGCTCAACATTTGTTTATAAAAAGTTTTGGATCTGGACTTAAGTGGTATGCAGTAAAAATGTTTTCGTGAGAGCCCTAGTGATCATAGTCTAGACTCGAGAAGGAATCCTAGTTCGCTATGATCAGAGCTCTGATACCAAGCTGTCACACCCTGGCTTTGCGGAAGCGTGGTTATTTTGGTGTGACTTCTTAATACCATAGCTTAACCATAACAAAGCTATATGAAATAAAACCGTGCAAGATCATCCATAGATTTAAGTTTTAAAAACTGAAGTAACATAACATTGTCATAGGGACTTACAACCTCATAACATAAAACATTGTCTTGAAAAACATAAACATCAACATGAAATAAACGCAGTTTAAGATTTGTGACTCGTCCAGGAAAAAGTCACATTTCCTAAACCCGGATGACCTCGGAACCCATATGCAGCGGGAAAACATAACATACCGCGCCAGATCTTTAATTTCCTGAAATACATGTAAGTTGAAAAATCAACAATAATGTTGAGCGAGTTCATGTGTAAGTGAGTAAATAAACCTTGTATGTATAAAAATCCTGGTATGTAGCAAATAAGGAAAAAGAGATCACCAATGCTTTGCAAGGCCATTGATATGTGTGAAGTGCAAGTAGGAAGACTCAAACCTAGCAGATTTAGCGTTGGGTACAAAGTCACCCCGAGGTCCGTTCTGGGTGGGCCTGGGGTTGGGCTTGCTACACCCAGATAGATCTACCGCTTACGTCCCTCGGTCCTACAATGAGGATTAATGGCCTCCAGTTTCTGCCTACCCACTCACATGATCTAAGTAGTAAACCTCCTTACGCTAACCATACCATGTATAAAGTACTTGTAATCAAAGTAACATGTATTTCACCCCCGCAGTTTAGAAAACTGAAAACAGTTAAGAGAAAAGGGGGACATGAACTCACAGTGGTGCGTCTCTACCAAGTATGCCTCCAAATCAATCAGCTGTATGATGACCTACACGTACTAACTCTATTAGACGGACGGTCGTGCCTTAGCTTTATGGTTTAAGTTTTTTTTTGGGAAATAGTTAGGCAACTATTTCGTGTTTACATTCTGTATATACTTGGTAGTCATTTTCCTTCCCAAGGATGGGGGATTTAATACATGTGCGTTCGTATAATTCGGATTACACTATTAAGTCTCACTTAATATATTTTATTCCTAACTCCAAAATATAAATATTCTTCCCAAAAATATTATATTTTAATACATGTGATTTTCCCAAAATAATACTTAGTAATATTATTTTTACTCTAAAAATAATATTTATGTAGTTCACAAAATAATCATAAACACTTATACAAGTGATGTTGTGAAAAATATATACTAAATATATTTATGTATCACGTTTTATTTTGTGAAATCCCACCTCCGGTATTTTGTAAATAAGTCGTGGCGAAATCTATAATTTGAAAACAAGTCAAAATGTATTTTTAACACTTATAGTGAAAATATTTCTAACTGTTAGGTTTTTGGAAAAACTTCGCCAGAGTTTCCTCTGTAACTGGAGGTGGCCACACTTTCAAGCGTATCATTTTCTTTTATAAATCAAATCAACCATTTTTATCATTCAATCAAAACAATGTTCAAACCACAACTAGTCAAAATATGTATATAAATCGCTTAAATTTCATGAACTTGTGATTTATCCAACTATGAAGTAAATCCCATTACTTTTAGTGGATCTTTATATAAAACAATCCGATTTTGTAAAAACCTCGTTTTTAAAGAAATTCCATCTTTACAACTTCTTGTAAAACTTGACAAAACTAGTTCTTTGTCGAAACTTAGTGTTACACAAGTATTTACACACCTGTGTGTTCTAAAAACCATTCGTATTAGTGTAAGATCCGTCTTTAAAAGTATGTTTTCTCTTGACACTTGGTCCTTTGAAAATACCACTTGTAGATCCGTAGATCTACTAGTTTTAAACACTATTTCACAAACAAAATCGCTTTTACACAAGTTCATGATTCGTGTGTGGTAGAGTTTCATCCTTTAACCCTTGTTACTTCCAAAACAACTTTATGTCATGATCCATGATCATGACCAACCCGGGTTAAATGATGATCCGAGCTACCACAACATAGATCGGGTCCAAATACTCACACAAATCAAATACTACATGATTTACACAACATATGAGCTTTTAACCAACATTCTTAGTGTTTTTCGTAGACTTTTGTGTATCATCTTGTATGTTTACGAGTTTTAACCGTTACAAGTCATATTAACCACTTTAAAATAGTTCAAGAAGGTGATTTAAGCAACTTACTACTAGCTCGAGGCTAGGGAAGAATCTAAGCGCAAATAGGGTGGATAAAAGCAAGAGAATGAGGTCCTTCGCCTTCCGATTGCACCAAGGTTCCTTATACGCGATCTTTAACACTTGTATGAGCTTGGAAAGTAATGATCAAAAGTCGAAAATGGATGTATGTAGGAGGGGGTGTTCGGCCGTAGCTTCTTTAGAGAGAGAGAGAGAGTGTTGTTGTGGTGTGTGTTAAGTGAATGATCATGTGTGTTAAGTCATGAACTTATAGACAATGTTTAAGTTTATTAACCAAGGGTTAATATGTCTAATTGATATTAGACATGAAAGATTAAAATAATCTTGCAAGTACATGAGGTGTCACCCCATGGTGACCGAAATCGTAAGGGGGGGGGGGGTTCTAGTCCATTTTCAACTAATTAGTTGGATATTAGTTAGGTTAAGTAAGTTAGTTAAGTGCTTAACCTGGTTAGTTGTGTGTCATGCGTTACAACGGGTGTTAGGGTATTCAGGGACCCTAACTGGCTCAGAAAAAGGTAAACAATGAAAATGACAATATTTTCATGTTCCGGGTAAAGTCCGGTTGTTCGGTTGGATAGTAATCCGTTAAAGCGTTAACAAAGCTTTAAAGTATCGTTATTACCATTTTTAGTGACACAACTTATTTCTGACACTTTGGAAAGTGTCTAGTAACATTTTTCTCATGTTTTGGCACTTTATTAGTTAGCTAAAACCTGAATTGTTTATGTAAAGTGCTGAATTTTGTACTTAGAGCATGTTTTAGGCACATCCAGTCATTGTAACTTATTCCTAGAGACGCAATTCTACAACCCTTGTATCCCTACACTCACCACTAGTGTAGCAAAATATTTCTGGCTCATACAGGCCTTAGAGGCAGTGTCTGCCTGATGCTGGCTTTATCAGCATGTTCTATAGGTTATCCGTTATAGTGCTACTGTGCTTTTTGTGCATCATGTTTGTCACTAAGGTTCAGCATGTAAATAATGTAGTGACGGTAAGTAAAGTATGATGCAGGTATATGCATGTATCAGAAATCAAGTAGCAGTTCATCAGTAATTTCAAACAAGCACAGTAATTAAGCAGTAATTAATTATTAATTAAGCCGTACGGATACCTGGTTTAGTGAGGGTTGTCACACACGGGGTCGTGCCCAGCGGACACGGGGGCGTGTGGAGCTAATGCAGACAAATTGCAATTAATGAAGAAAGAGAAAGAGGATGGACACGGGGCCATGTCTGGGCTTCTGTACAGGCTATAAATATGGGTGCTTGGTTCACTTCAAAGGCATCCCTTGGCAAGCCACCTCTCTACCACTTCACCCACACTCCACCACCATCACAACACCCACATCAACCACCATCATCCATCATCTATCTTAGAGTGTGTGTAGTAGTAGTCTCGGGATCCAAGATTGATAGTAAGAGTTCTTGACAATCAAATGTCATGTTTGCCTAAGTCTCTTACATCACTTGGTGAAGACAAGCATTTAGTGTAATACTTTTGATTTTTAATCTTTTCGCACTTTTTATTTGGTTTTGTATTAATGACTTTAATAACAAGTTTCTTATGTTGAAGGTGAAACTTCCTTATCATTTGTCCGTAGTGTCTTGACATTATTTTACTGTCTATATAAAATAAAAGATTTTCACCATTCATATCTCTACGGTCTATATAGAGATATGTTGGCTACCTGGTCGGGGGTTAAGGGAATGGTTTGGTAAGGTTCTTGTCTTGTTCAGTGTATAGATACTGCAAGGACCTGGGTCAAGCTTACTAGGACCTCCTTCAATACCCACTGGTATTGGATGGCGGGGGTGCGAATAGCTTGATCCCCTCATATGTAAACTACTATTAATACATTAACCCGGCTACTTGGGATTGTATCCCTGCTGACTCAAACCACTTAGCAGAGGGTAACGTCACCTTCGAAAGAGGGGCCTACCACATTATGTATTAATAACTTAATTAATTATCTTTCAATATTCCGACCCTTTAGGATTGTATACTTGCTGACTCAAACTACTGGGTTGAGGGTAACGTCACCTTCAAAAGAGGGGCCTACTACTATAACTAAGATAATCTCTTAAAAATTGCAAAAGTGCGGAAATCATCAAAGGTTACACTAAGGTTTGGTAACGATACGTTGTTTGATAGGGGGCACTGGTTTCTGTTTTTCCTTAGAAGCGAATTTAAAAGAGTAGAAGATGAATTACAAACTTGGTACATATGATAAGATTTTTTTATTTGACCTTTTTCAATAAGGTTACCAACATTTTAGTTTTATAAAAGTTAGAGGTTTAAGTGGATTTTATTTTTATAAAACTGATCTATATAAAAAATTAGAAATTAATTTCTGTCTTAGTTTATAAACATCTTTCGCCTTAATAGAAAAATTAACTTAGTTAGTGGTTGGATGAAAATTTATAAAAATTATTTGACAAAGCTATTATATTTTTCATATAAAAATTGCATGTATATTCTTTTTTATTATATATGTAACAAAATTAATTAAATAAAAGAAATTTAAAAGAGTTTGAGTAAATTGCCAAAATCGTCCCTATGGTTTTATATTTGTCAGTTTCATCCAAATATCCTCAATTTAACAGAAAAAATAAACTAAATTTGTGGTTTGGACGAAAATGCCAAAAAGTTACAAACGTTGGGGACAATTTGGTACAAAAGTGTTATTCTGGACGAAAATGACAAACCTGCCTAAACCTAAGGGACGATTTTGGCAATTAACTCTAAAAGTTGTTATGATACTAGTAATGTATTTGTCCCACTTGGAATATGCAGACCAGAACATTGTTTGCAAATACGCTTCCCTATATACTCGCCACACTGCAAAAGAATAAATGATAAAAATATAAGCTTCTAATTTTCTAAGAATGTGGGGTATGGGGCTTGGGTTGGGGCGTAGGTTAGATGAAAACGCCCAAATCACCACCCCGGGTGGACTTGGGTTGGGGTTTGGCCCAAGGGGCGGGAGTTTGAAGCCGGGCGTGGGGCGGGTCTATGCGTATGACATGGCGGGTTCTCGTTGGCCAAACCAAACTAGCCGTTGGGCTAGCCGTTGGCCAACGACTATGTTAAAAAAATTATTTTTTCACTATAAAACTCACACCTCTATTTCTTTTTTTTACCACATTCAACCACAATACACTACACATCTTCTATAATCATCTCTATTCTCATTCTACAAAACGAAAAATGCATCCGCATAATCGTGTTATGACCCGAACAACCCGTGGGCATTTCAAGAAAATACTAGCCCACCCAATCGTCCCATGCCTCGTCCATTTTTAATATACTCCTCTATGCCCGATATGGCGAGTTATGCATCGTATCTCGGGAATCGTGTGTTTACTAACTTCCCACACACCGACGATTCGATACCTAGCCCGTTTCCACAAACGCCCATCAACCTTTCACCAACCTCCATCAACCTTTCCCAAATCGAAACCGTCCCCGAAACTCAACCACCCAACGATGGTCCTTCCGCATCCAAACCCATCAAAAAGAGAAGTCATAAGAAAAAAACCGTGGTGGAGAAAGCACTTGAAACCGCCAAACGAAAACAACAAGAATGGGTCGTTAATGAAGAACTTGCATTGGCGAGGGCTTGGCTTCAACAATCTCAACATCCAACTTTAGGTATTTTTAAATATTGTGTAGCCCTTATTTTAATATTTATGCTTATTTTTATATAACTTTGTAATATATTACATTTTGTTTTTATTAAAATAGGAAATTCTCAACATCGAAGCCATTTGTGGGAAGCGATTAGTAAAGCATTCCATAAAGAACTGGGAAGGGAGACTTATCGTGAAAATGATAGCTTATCCTCGAAGTGGAGCGAGATAAGCGACCAACTTACAAAATTTAGTGTTTTTTAAATAAAGCAAAGCAAAACCCAAAAAGTGGTGAAACCGAAGCCGACTGTGTGACAAATGCATTGGTTACATTCAAAACAAATGTGGGGAGCGACTTCCGTTTCATGCATTGTTGGGAGATTTGTAAGTTCCATCCAAAGTGGGCAAATATCCCCAGTGGAAGCGAAACTAGTACGTCTTCCAAAAGGTCAAGGGCCTCGTCCCAAGCCCAATCTGATGCACGAGATCAAGAGTTGGAGGACATTTTGGATGATTCGCCAAACCGGCCTGAATACGGAAGAGATGCCGCAAAAAGGCGCGCTCAAAAATCAAGATCGGGTACGGCATCGCCTTCAGTTGGGAGTTCGGGCTCGCGTAGGGGAGTATACAGCGATCAGTTGAATGGACATTGCATGCAAGTTAGATACATTCAATGTATTCCAACAACAAAGGGCCGAAATTCGGAAGAGCATAGAAGCTCGGGATGCCCTGAAACAAAGACGAGATGATATGAAATTTCTCGCCTAGCCCATTGATCACCTAGAGGGTGAAGAGTTGGAACTAATGTTGGAGACGATAGAATAGATAAAGAAAAAATATAAGCGTTAGGAAATTTTTTATGTAATTTTCTTTATTTAAAAAAGGGAAAATGTCACAGAAATGTAATCAAGTTTGCCCATTGTTCCAATTAAGTAATCGAAACTTATATTGTCTCTCTAAAATAACTAAACTTTAACTTAGTGTTCTAATAGTGTGTAATTACCAGGTCATCAGGTTACTATTTTTTTTCCTATTTTTTACTTTCCTTTTGTAATATTCAACTATTTCCTATAACAATAAATTATAAGAAATAAAAGTCAAACGAATTTTAATTTCAAATCTCCCACCTCATATAATTCTCAATTGTCATCTTCGTTTCATGCTCATCTGTATCGGAATAGTTATTCCGTTCAAAAAGATCATTACCTCCTTCTACGATCCAACGGAAGAGCTTGGTAACACGAAATTCGATCATCAGCCTTTATAAACACCTTGTGACCTCATTCCTTATCGTCCTCTATTTTGCTCAAACTTCGACGCCGCACACGAGTTCGTCGCCACCGCTATTTTCCTCACCATTCACCACACTCAATTCTTTGATTGGTGCGCTTAGCTTCGCCGTCGCTGACATCTACTTCGATCCACGAACAGGCATGATGAACGAATCCTATTTACAGTTTAATCTTTTATATATTTTAGAATAAAAATCTGATTTTTAAATTAAAAAATACATTTCATTATTTATATTTTCCAAATCCTATAGAAAATTAAAAAAATAATAATGAAACCTGACACATCATCATTGGTAACCTGGTAACTTGATAATTACATAGTAATAGAACACTAAATGAAACTTTAGTTACTTTAGAGAGACATAAAAAGTTTCAGTGACTTAATTGGAACACTTGTCAAACTTGGTTACATTTTTATAAAGTTACCCCTTTAAAAAACATTAAAAAATTTAAATTTTTTGTCTTTTAAAAAATATAAAACAGCCATTTGGGCTGGCCACGCCCCAAACCCCCGCCCCACCATACCGTGTTCAAGGTGGGTCAGCTCAGCGAACCTCTCCCAAGCCACGTGTCAACCCATGCCCTAAACCCCCGCCCCACCATACCCGACGGTGTAAATCTATTTTGTAAAGCAAATTCCATCTCTCAGTGATCCTCAAGCAAGCTCACTGTACTTCCTTCATTGGTCTCAGATCCTGACCATTAAGAACTGGGTTTTCTTTATTTTGTAAAAAAGATCCAAACCCAGTTCACAAGATCACAGGTTTTTCTATACTTCATCTTCATTTTGAGATTTACAGGCTAAACAAATCCATCTGGGTATCCATTCAGATTAGTGTTTTCAAGATTCTCCCTTTGATAATGGGAGATTAGATTTTTTGATTAGGGTTTTGGTTGAAGCTGTGTAAAAGTTGAGGGTTTTGGTTGGTGAGTGAATAAAGATGACACAATTGTTGTTCTTGGTAGTGTTTGCTGAGGCATTTGTGGCATTTCTTCTGATGGTGAAAATTGGGCCACTAAGAGAGCTGGTGATGAACTGTTTGGATCAAGTGAAGATGAGAAAAGGGACTGTGTTGACAATTGCTGGTACAATGTCTGTCATATTGTTTTCCAATTGGATTAGCATTGTTAAAATCCAGAATAAGGGTGCTAAGATTGGTACAATGACACCAATGGATCAGGTTCTTTGGAGGACTCACTTGCTGGAGGCATCTTTGATGGGTACATTTTTATATCCCTCCTGTCACTTTGATGTTCATATAGTCCTTCATAATGTTACTATAACCTTACACTCGGGTGAGGATCCTCTTGCCTCGTTCAGGCTTTTTAGAAACCAAGATCAAAACTATGTTGGTTCAGGGCATTTATACTTAAAGAAATGATTGTTCTTGAATTCGGAAACTAATACAAAAAATAATAATTAAAAAAAACCTAAGTTAGGTTAATCCAAATTTCAAAATTCAAACGCAAACCGGAACCATGATTGTTAAGAAAAATAAACATTCAACTAGCATGTTCTTCTACATTAATCATCATCATCATACTCAGTAAATCCCACAAATAGCAAAGCTAAGATAGGGTCTGAGGAGAGGCTAAGATGTAGACAGCCTCACCTCTACCCGTTAAGAATAGAGAGGCTGCTTCCAATGAGACTCCCGGCTCGATAGTAGTTTTACATCAAGCCTTGGACACAAGACACATAACACTCAGCAATTAAGACAACGGCTAATTAGTGCATGTACTCCCTTGTCTTTCGGCTATCAACACCACCACGTGATATGATGAATGATTAACCATCCCCCTCTTTTAACGTTATTTTCACGAAATTAGTAAAATAACATTAAAATTAGTGCACTTTCACTTTTGCCCCCCGAGCACCCACACATATATACATTATATGTGCATACCGCCAGCGGGGCTTATTCTTCTACATTAATCAAAATTTGGAAAAAAAGAGTCATTTTTGAACTTGTGTTAATGGCGTTTTCATTTGACCTTTTACGCCTTTGTTTAATGTGAGAGAATACCAACTTGATTCACACTTTTTTTTTCATGTTTCTCATGGTGAAAGGCTTTCATGTTTGGTTTGGATTTTCTGATTTCCGTTACTCTAATTAGCTTTTTTAGATCCCGTTCATCTGAAAATGGATTGGCAGTGAGCTACTTAACTGATATTGTTAATGGAACCTTTAAGTTGGGTGATACTTATGCACAGAGTTAATATCTAGCTTTAACGCCGTAAAGCTTAGCCATTGCTTAGCATGGTATCGGTGGGGCCCGTGAGTTTGCCTGTGACGGGTTCTCACAGTTATTAGAAAAATAAAATCTATTTTCTAGTGACTGAATGTAGGATTTAGGTTCTTGAGTGGCAAAAAAGTACCCATAATATAATCTGATGGCAAACCTTGTACTTTATGTTTTTCTTGCATATGTCACGGGATCATTGTTACATGATATTTTACTTTTCAAATTCTACGGTTAATGTCTACCAAATTTCCAAAACAGCATTTCGTGTCTCCCATGTATCAATTCTGGTTTCATTAACGCTAGTTACGGCCAAAAACTTGCACTAAAATTGTAAAATAACCGTTTCAAATTGCCCCCTTGAGGCAAATCTTCTCAAATCGGCACACAATACTCAAATCGGCCAACTTGAGGCTGTTAAAGTGTTAATATACATTTGTGGCCATGCTTTTGGCCAAAAATGACTTAAACCAAACCAAATTTTGGGTGACCTTACTTGAGTGGCTTATTTATACATCGTCCCTAATTTTGTTCCTAGTTACTAATCAGGCATGGACTCCAGAAGATAACGTTATATGTTTTGTTAATACGATCACATCTTTTTTGGGTAGTAATCCATATAAATGATCATGTGATATATGAAAGAAAACATAAATGTAAGCACTGCCGAATTTGTTGGATCCAGAAACCTTTTCTACCTGTGTCACCACCATGTTTCAGAGTTTGGATTTCCAAGGATTTTTTTTTTACCGTGTCAGGTCATGATCACGTTAACAATGTCTGGATTCTGCTTATGCTAAAAGCCTAAAACAACTTCAAATCCCCTCACGTCTCTTTCTTTTGGGCTTATCGTATCAGTACTCAGAACTCACCATGTATATCCACCCTAACCGTTCATAGTTTTATTAAATCGCAGGATTTTCTCTGTATCTTGGTTTCTTAATTGATCGCATGCACCATCATCTTAGGAAACTAATTAACTTGAGAAAAAATGGTGGTTCTTCAAAACAAGAAATAGAAAAGCTCAACAAAGAAAAAACGGAGCTTCAAGAAAATGAACAGAAAGCAAAGGAAGAAATAGTAAGATTGAAGAAGGAGATATCAAATTTAACAGAGAAGTTACAGAAGATAAAACTGGAGTCTAAAAAGAAAGATGCACAAGTTGAAACCGCAGAAGCTCATGTTACTTCTCTTCAAAAACAATCTGCTGATTTGCTTCTTGAATATGATCGGCTTCTTGAAGATAACCAACTTCTTCAGGCTAAAGTGTTAAGTTACAGGGGATGAAGAATCTTTCCAACCATTGAAAATTTTGGGGTTGATTTCAGATTATTCTCTGTTTGAACCAATTATTTTCAGATTATGTTGTTGTATACAAACATTTAATCAATCTTCAATACTCAATAGTGAACATCGACGGTAATGATTCCTTGATCTTCTTCTTTTATAATTGATTGAATGAATCATCGATGATTTCTTATATCTTTCATCGATGATTTCATTCAATTTCTTATGATTCTTCTATCATTCATCCATGATTCGTTTGGTTACATCTAATCTGAGTGGTAATCGAGTTTTTTTTTTTTTTTTTTGTGCTTGAAGCATTGTTTTGGGTTTTATCTCATCTTTTGTGACAAACAATCTAATTCGATGGCTCGGTTTTGTTTGATTAGGTCTGATTCGGTTTCATCTTTGTCACACTACGATTCAGCATTTTTTTAATCAAGGTAGGGTTTTTTTTTTTATTGTTGGTGGTGTTTTTTGATTTGAACGCAGAAGAAGAATGAAGGTGTGCTTGGGTGACGGCTGGATCTGGATGTTATTTAGGGTTTTGCTTGAAGTTTGTAGGTATACCCTCTTCATTAACTGGTCAAAAAGTATTTTTACGATATAACATAGTTAAGTGGAGTATTTGTTCCTAAATACGTGAATAATTAGTTATACCTGATGTTCCAGGGGATTCAAGAAAGTATTTGCTCACGATTAAGAAACCAACTAGTTTTAGCAAATGTAATGAAAAAAAAAGTTGTGACATTATTTTTAATAGATACATGTATGGATCATTATTGATATTTTCATGATATGATGTGAATGAATTGGAAAGATTAGGTTTATTGAAAAAGATTCACATTTGATAATGGTTCTTAAATTTTATGCACATAAGTTGTTTGATTAAATGCTCCAATGAAACAATCATGATTATTGTAAAAGGTTTGATTTGTGAAACTAATCATATGCATTAGGTTTTGAATATATGTATATGTATATTGATTATAGGGAAGCAACGGACTGGAACAATCAAAAAAGAAGGCAAAAATTCGCAAGACAAAGGCGAGCACATCATGCAATTTAAATACTCTGTTATGATTTGCAATACTATATTTGAAATTCATTTAGGTACCGGTGGTAATAAAGTTTCTCCCAACATGGCCATTTCTTGGACACTTGATGGTGTGTTTTGTTGAACCACCATACTTTCAAATGACTGTAAAATCATTTTTTTTCTCATGGTCTCGGTGTTATAGAAGTTTCTGGGATTGCGGTATGGCTGGTTTGTACTCGGTTTACTTGATTAACTGGGTGTATTACACATGTACGAGCAAACATAAACACAATCTAATGTCTGCAACATGATGTTTTACTTGATTAGGATAAGCTCCTGATAGTTGTGTATGAGGAGACACTGGTGGAGATAACCTTCTTTTTGTTTTCTTATATACCGGCAAAATTGGGTGGTCAAGCCGGTTGGGGAATGGGTCAATGCAGGTTCAGGTTGAAACGGTGTGGGTCGGGTAAACATTTTTAATAAAAACTATGTTAGTACATTATAAATAAAAGGATTTAGGGGGCTGTAACATTAAGAGTAGAGTTTGGGCAATATATGTGATGCAACCTGTTCGACCCAAATGACTCGTTTCCTGTTTCACCAGCTTTTTTTGGTTTGTTAGGGATAAATTATAACCTACATGGACCCATTTGTTAGTAGTGGGTTGATTTGCCACCTCTATTTTACATGCTTTAATTTACTGAAACACGCACAAAATGGTATGACAAGATTTTTGACAATATAGTTGGTTTTATGTTGATGCAAAGGTGCCAATTAGTTATGCTTACTGGAAATTGTGGAAGGATCCGATATGAAACCTTCAGACATTAATGGTAAGTTCAGTTCACAAAAAAAACACCCTTCATATAAAATTTGAACCAAAGGATCTCACCTCAATGGATTGGTTTTGGCTCAATCAATGGATCATCTAAAAAACCACCCTCATATAAAATTTCTAGCTGAACATATTATTTGATGAAATTGGATGTTTCAGATGAGAAGAAAAGAAAGCTTCTCTTGAAACGTTGGGCTCTAGATTGGTGGGATCATATTCTCAACCCCTTGATGAGATTTATGCTTACTACGGAGCCAAGGTAAAATAGTGGTTGTTTCTTATATAATTTGCTTAATATAGACAATTAATTCAAGAATGATAATATTCTATATGGTTATGCTTTTTTTTCATTTTCGCCTTAGATTGGTATATATTTTGCTTTCCTTGAAATGTATACGAAGCGGTTATTTTTCCCTGCTGCATTTGGGATTCACGTGCAATCGGTTGGCTTCGGGTATACAACTTTCTTTATATAGTTTTATTAGTGAACAATAGACTAAAATGTTTAATAAATTTTGTATCTTTGCCTTTCTTCTTTTGTAGATCTTTGTAGTTTCACTACCTCCCTTTTTCTTTTTATGCATAGTTTCATGGAACCTTCTTTTCCCAATTTTAGAAGCGAAAAAACTCTACTCTTTTGGTCAGGTAATTTTTTTCTATAGTTAATTGCACATGTTTGTAAGGCCTCATCAGTATCACGTTTTGGTTTTAACCACTAAGTTAAAATCATTGTTTTTTCTATGATTGTAAGTTTTAGTTATGTTCTTTTCCTCATTAAAACATTTAAATATGTGTTTTTTAGTCTTTTAAATGAAGCTTTCAGATTTATTGGTTGAAATTGGACACTAATTGGTGTAAATGATTTACATTGATCAATTTGAGTATGTTGTCTTTTGTTTATACTTCAAGCTAGGGATGAGCATGGTACCCGTTCGTTACCGAACCGGTACTGGTACCGGAAAACAGAGAAAAGTGGTACCGATACGGTACCGGTATTTACCGGTGTTTTACCCGTAAGTAACGGTACCTTATCGGTATCGGTACCGAAAACTGGAGAAAATGGGTACCGGTACCGAATATTCCGATTCGGTACCGGTACCCGGTACCAAATGCTCATCCCTACTTCAAGCTATTTTGGCTACATCATTTAGTTCTGGTTAGTTTTGCATTGCTCAGTTTATGCTTTTGGTTAACTTTTTCCCTATTTTCCGTGCTTTGTTCATGTGTTCTCTCGCCAATACGTATTTGTTCATTGTTGAGGTTGTTGATGCCAACTGATTTGTAGTTCAAGTATGTTCCAATCACTTATCATTTAATGCGTCGGCTTATCAGATTTAAGGATATGGTAATTATCAAATAGTAGTCATTCATTTCAAGAGTTTGGTGTTTTAGTTCAAACAAGTCCGCCTTCTTGACCAGTGACCAAACCTTTATTGATGTAATCCAAGAATCTTGAATGAGATATTCTGCTTGAAGCGGCTGCAACTAGGTTCTTGGGTAAGCCGGTTTCTGCTCTTGCTATAGGATGTTCAAGTGCAACATTGCCTATGAGGCTAAGACCAATTGTTTTTAATAGGTTTTTTTTGGTGAATTTGTTGTCTAAAGTTGATTCTAGACACAGGGTGGTTCTTCTATCTTTTTAATAATTTTGTGATTTATGAAGTATAATGAGGGGCAAAAAGGTAAATTACATTTCACATGTTCGGTTTGCTTTGAATATAGGAGTTATTCTAAGTTCAGTTTGGTTTTAGAGGGAATAAGTTACTGTATTAAATAATGGCCATTCATATTGTTATAAATAAATTTACTCGGAACTAATTGGTGAATGTTTCTAAATGAGATTTAACTAGACCTATGAAAAACCCCGTAAGAATTACACGAATCAATAATAATTATTAAAGAGATCTGGGGTTTTAGAAAACTAATAGTTCTATTTTAGAGTTAAATTTACATGTAGATTGTTACCTTTATGCTTTTAATCAATTATTCAAGCATGAATGTTTGTACTTTGCACGTTATATTTACTTTCTTTGTTAGATATCATGTTGTCTTTTGAAATTCGCCATGGCATCTTCGTTTCATAGCTTTCTTTCTTTTGAGCTAAACTGTTGTGTACAATTGTAACAATTATACCCGGCAAGTTTCGATCTGAATGTGCCAATTTACTTAAAATAATTATTGTATAGTTAGTTAGCCCAAAAATTTGGTGGTTAATTTTTTTATTTTGTTGATACAGTGTCGGAAGTGTGGAGACAAATCACAGCAAAACGAGCAGATGATGGATCTCACGGTTGAAATTGAAGGCAATATTGAGACTTTATTAAATGCTTGATGCACGATAAATGCTATTTTGTATTGATTTTGTTATTATATAATGCCTTTTCAGGTGCACTTTTAGTATCAAGTTGGTTACAAATGATAACACGTGTTGGTTTTAATAAGTATTGAAAATTCAGCCTTTCACCTATTGGAGTTGCCTTTGTACTTTTGCAATGAAAATTTGGTCCAACATATAATTTTGGTTTGAAAGTAGTTTTTATATCACAGAGGAAGGTCATGGTAAATATAGTTAGTTATCGACTACCCCTGAACAATTTTTTTAACCCGCACTACCCCTCAACTTCTCTTCTAGATTCGTAATATAATTATTATTGTATCTTATTAAGATTTTAGTTGTACCTAACTTGCTCTGATTTTGTGAAGCTAAGGGACGATATTCAAGAGTAAGTACGTATATTGGTGGTGGGTGTCGGACTGCAGGTGGGTTAGGCTGTGAACTTCTCAAATGTATTCTACAAGGAAGTTTTTTCCGGCATTTGAATAGTTTTCTGTTTTTTTCTTCCAATGTATGTATTTGTACAAAACATTTCATTTCAAAGTAAATAATATGGTTTTGGTTGAAGCCCGCGTATTACGCGAGCATTAACCTAGTTATTAGAAATAGTAAAAGACCTAATTGCCCTTATCTCACTAAAAACAAAATCTCATTAATTAAATCACAATTATTACTTTACTTTATTATCTTTTAATCTCATCCATCCAAACATCTTTAATCAATGGTTAGTATTGGTTCCTAGGGTTCTCACAACTCAATGTGGTTCTCATTTTACCTAGTCCCTATATATATATATGTCTTACGGAAGCTACTACGATATATTACCGTATCATATATATCGTTCCGAATACGCCACATTTTACATATATATGTATACATGTATACATCTTAATCTTACGAAAGATGCGACGAAACGACGATTAACACGACTTCGTACCTATATTTATGATTATATATATATATATATAGGAATGTTAACGTACATTACGGCTTAACGTACATCACGTACGACAGGTAATTACGCACGTTCATTTTAAAATCACGCACGTTATAACTCAAAATTCCAAAATCACGCATGTTGAAACACAATAATCACGCATATTGAAAACATTAATCACGCATGTTATAGAACAAATAACGCACGTTGTCCTACGTGAAGTACGTTAAGCTGTAATGTACAATATACTTTTTCTATATATATATATATATAGGGGAAGGATGTATAGAAAACTTATTTGTACTAAGAAAACCTAGGAAACCCAATCTATAACCATTGATCAAGATCATCCAATGGCTCATAAATTTTGAAGCCTTTTTTAATTAAATTAAATTAAATTAAATAGAGTGATAAAGTCAACAAAAGTACTTCAAGGGCATATAGGTAAAATTAACTATAATATTAGTACATTTTATATATTATTTTGATATTGATTTAACATGCATGAAATGATATGAAAGAGACGCGCGATTTTCAATAACAAATACTCCCCAACCTCATTTCAAAAGTCTCATCCCGACCTCTTTCTCTCGTTCTCTCTCAAGACCTTACATCTACCCCCAAAACCCATCGTCGGAGAAGAAAGAAACCGGAGAAGAAAGAAGCCAGAGAAGAAATATAAGCCGGAGAAGAAATACAAGATAAAAGGTGCGGCGGTGAATCGAAAACGCCGGAGAAGAAATACAAGCCGGAGAAGAAGGTGTGGCTGGGAATCATACAAGCCGGAGAAGAAGGTGCGGCTGAGAATCGCAAAAGTCGGAGAAGAAAGAAGGTGCACCGGAGTCAAAAGAAGGTACAACGGTGAATCAAAATCGCCGGAAAAAAAGGTGCGGCGGTGAATCGATACCGCAAACCCACCAGAGAAGAATAGATATGAGATCAACATTCCAGTTGTTATCGTCCGGTAAACGTCGCCGGAAATGGAAGAAAGAAAGAACATGCAGAAGCAAGTAATTTTGATTCGGCGTTTTATCTTC
Source organism: Helianthus tuberosus (assembly GCA_030545235.1). Taxonomy (NCBI): domain Eukaryota; kingdom Viridiplantae; phylum Streptophyta; class Magnoliopsida; order Asterales; family Asteraceae; genus Helianthus; species Helianthus tuberosus. Next base: position 95,921,781 of record CM060369.1, read on the forward strand.
TTATGTTTTTTGAACGCCCGAAATGTAGGTTTAACACATGTTTTTTTTTTGTTTTTTGAACGCCCGAAATGTTGGGTTTTTTGTTTTCTCCGATCGATCGGTGTTTTGGTCCGATCGGTGTGGGATTTTTGTTTTGAAAGTGTTAATGTTGGTTCTTATGTTTGTTTCCGATCGGTGATGATTTTTATTTTGAATGCCACTAGGAAGTGTCTCGGGTTATTTTGAGTAGAAATTGTCTCGGGTTATTTATTTGTCTCGGGTTATTTTTTTTTTTTTTTGAATTGCCAACTTCCGGCCGTGTATGGGTAGGTTTAAGTTACGTGGCGGGAACAACGGCGAGTTCAAGAGGTAGGTGTTTGGGTCCAATTTTTGTTTTGAATGCGACTAGAAAGTGTTAGTATAGGTTAAAGTTACGTGGCGGTGTATGGGATTGGTGTGTCCAATTTTTTTTTTTGGTGGTTAGGCCAAGTATGGGATTGATTTGGGATTGATTTGTAACAATAATTTGGTGGTTCGGCCGTGTATGTGTAGGTTAAAGTTACGTGGCAGGAAGAGCGGCGAGTTCAAGAGTACGCCGGAAGCGGGTCCGGCAAACCAACAAACAATAGGTAAAGCCACTGCTTAAAAGAATGAATATTTATTAGGTTCTGATTCTTTTTTTTTCGAAGCTACAGATATTGACGATTGGGACTCGGACACACCAATCGCAGAAATACAAAAAAGGAGATTTGGTTTGTTCTTTTTATATTGACTTTTGTTTTCGCAGGTAGTAAGTTCGGTTGATTAAAACATTTCATATTTTTTATAGGAGCGGTTCCTATTGATGTCAGCAGCGCTACTGCACCGGCTACGGGGCGAAATGGTACGTATGTTATATTTTGTATATATGATAAGCTAGGTAACTGTAACGTGTGTAACGGTTGTTGTTGTTATTCATTTGAATAGCCAAACATCCAATTGTAGTGGGGAGCAGAAGTGAGGAGAGTCAAAAGCATAGAGGTATGAAAATTTTTATCAAAATTAGGTAACATGTGTTAAACCTATCTTGTTTTTATAGAAAACAAATTAGGTAAACCTGTCTTATTAGGGTTTGATGTGTTAAACATCTGTAAAGATATTATCGTATCATGTGTTAAACCCGTCTTATTTTTATCAAATTAGGTAACATGTGTTAAACCTATCTTATATTTTTATCAAAAACATATTAGGGTAACATGTATTAGACCTGCCTTGTTTTTTGTCAAAAACAAATTAGGTAAACTTATGATATTAGGGTACAAGTGTAAGGGCTCAAAAGCATATAAATATATTAGCGTAACATGTGTTAAACCTGTCTGATATTAGGGTACAAGTCAACGGACTCAAAAGCATATAAACGTATTAGCGTAACATATTAGTGTAACATGTGTTAAACATGTCTCAATTTTATAAAATGATGTAACATGTGTTAAACCTTTCTTATTACCATGTGTAAACCTCTCCTATTAGGTAAACATGTTAGTGTAACATGTGTTACACCTGTCTTATTTTTATCAAATAATGTAACATGTGTTAAGCTCTCATATTTTTTCCAAGTTATCTAACAAGTGTTAAACTTGTTTTGTTTTTATAAAAATAGGTAACATATGTTTTCCAAGTTATCTAACAAGTGTTAAACTTGTTTTGTTTTTATAAAAATAGGTAACATATGTTAAGCCTGACTTTATTTTATCAAAAACATATTAGGTAACCTGTTTTATTTTTATGAAATTAAGTAACATGTGTTAAACCTATTTTATTTACAGCTACAAAGAGAGTAACAAGATCGCAAACTGGTAAGATACAGAAAAAGCGAAAGAAAGTAGACGAAGAAACTGACGATGAATGGGATGAAGAAAGAGAAGAAGCTGAAGCGGAGGTCGAGTGTAGGTTGAGGAAAAAGTCGAAGCGTGATAATTGGCCAGGGCTTAGAACGAGATCATCACCAATCCAACTGGCCCGATGCATTAACGTGCTGTCTTTCGAACAAAGAATGGCAGTAAAACAAATGGGATTTGGTCGACTTTTAAAGTTTAAAGTGGATGGCATGCCGACAAAGTTGGCAAATTATGTGGTTGAAAGATTTAATCCTTCAACAATGGAGATTAATTTGCCGTGTGGGGATATCAAGGTAAATGTTAAAGCAATACATAAGTTGTTGGGCATACCTCATACCGATGTCAACTTAAGCTCTCTGCCTAATCTTGCTGAGATGGATGAAGCTATTCGAGGATGGAAAAATCGGTTCACGGGAAGATATGTTTCGCAAACAAGAATGGTTGATATGATTGAGTCATCGGATGAAGGGGATAGTCTTAATTTCAGAATGGACTTCCTAATGTGTTCTGTGACAGTCATGATTGACTGCCACAAACAGGGCTGCCTTCGTCCATGGATATTAGATCATATCACGGGTGATCTTGATTTTGCAAGTGTTAATTGGTGCCAGTTGGTGTTGGATAAACTTAAACAGTGCAAGAATGGTTGGAAAAGCAATGACGCAAATAGGCCATTTACAGGAGCATTGACAGTCCTAATTGTAAGTTTTTGAATGATTTTGCATTTTAAGTACTGATTAATATGTGTAACATGTGTAACACGTGTAACGGGTTTGGTGTGAAATTTTCAGCTGCTTTACGTAGACAGCGTCAGGTGCCGAGGGATGGAAGTGGATTACAGTATATATCCCATGACATTCTGGACCAAAGAAAAGTTTAAACAAAGGGAGAAGCTGGAGATTAGTAGGGGTGGTTTTGGGTTGGGAAAATTGAAATCTTTCTTAGTCTGTAAACACAAGATGGATGATGAACCAACAATACAGGTTTGTAAGGATAAATATCTAAAACCATTGTATAATACTTATGAATGTAAATATATCGGCTTAGTTTTTAACATCATTGACGTTGTGTGGGAAAACAGGAGAGGGAAACGGTGGTTCATACCCTAATAGATGTTGCAGAGAGAACAAATAGAAAAATAGAAGCCATGTTGGGACGTTTGTGTAGTGAGAGCCCAGAGGATGTAGATGTGCAGGCGTTAAAAGCTAAGTATCAAATGCTGCTAAATGAAAAGCCTTCATGGTTGAATGATGCAGAAGAGAGGCGTGAAAAGGAAACAGAAGTGATTAATCAAGTTTTAACGGAGTTGAACTTTGTTGGTGCATTATATGTCTGTTGATTACGTCATAATCAAGTCTTGTGTCTAGATAGGGTGAATGTACACACAACAGGGTTTTTATTAGGGTTTGTATAGGTTTAGCTTGAAGGTTTCGCTTGAAACCAGTTCAAGCGAAATCAACAGGTTATGATTTCGCTTCAGGCTTATGATTTCGCTTGAGGGATTTCGCTTCAGGCCTGTTCAAGCGAAATCTTCATGTCTATATATAGGGTTGTGGTCATTTCACTTGGCACGCAACTTCTGAAGGTGTAACGAAGTGCTGCCAGTTTCTGTTCAGGTTGTAAACATTGTTAATATCAATACAAGCAACAGATTAAAGAGTATAAGCTGTATTCGTGTCCGGTTTACTGATTCCGCCTTTAAACTGGATGTAAAACTCTTCGGAACGACTCAATAGGGTCAAACAACGATCCAACAAGTGGTATCAGAGCTCAGGACGAGGAGTTCATACTACTACAGCTTGATTCTACCGGATTATCTTCTTTCTACTCATTTTTTTTCCTCATTTTTCAGTTCTGAACAAGTTCCAACGGTCGAAATGGTCTGATTTTCGAGTATAATGTGTAAAACTGAGTTTTAACAAAGCCTACAAAGTTTCGGACTAAAATTCAGACTAAAACATGATAAAATTGACCTAAAACCAGATTTCGCTTGAAAGTATTTCGAAGATAGCAGGTTGATTTCGCTTCAAAATAGTCTGTTTGGACAATTTCGCTTGAACTTCTGAAGCGAAATAGTTGGTGTCGCTTGAAACTTCTGAAGCGAAACTGATCTGTCAGATTTCGCTTGAAGATTCTGAACTGCTGAAGCGAAATAGTCTGTGCTGGATTTCGCTTGAAGTTGAAGCGAAATAGATTGTTATTGATTTCGCTTGAATCAGATCTGGACTTGGTTTTCGCTTGAGATCATCTGAAGCGAAATAGTTGATTTCGCTTGGTTTAGTGTTGTTATTTGATTTCGCTTGAAACTTTTGAAAATACATCAGGTGGATTTCGCTTGAACATTGTTATTTTAAGCTGATTTCGCTTGAAGTTGCTGAATTCTAAAAACTTTGAAAATTTCTAAGTGTTTGACTGATTTCTGTTCAGGTACGCTCACGATGGATGATAATTTCATAAACCCGTTTAGCGATATGTACGCGTTCACTTCCGAATCGTCAGATAGAAGATCTGAGATGAAAGAATATTCAAAAGAGATTTCGGAGAATTTGAAGTTTGAGAACATGTATGGGAGCCAACAGAAGCCACCAAAGCTAATGAAAGTGGAGGATTATCACTGGTGGAAAAACAGATTTGAGGGTTGGGTAAAAGCTTTTGCTCCTGAAAGCTGGTTAAAACTGACAAATGGATACACTGAACCAGTAAAAGAGGGAGGAGAGTTAATAGAAGCAAAAGATTTCACAGACATAGACACAAAAAATTTTGTAGCTGAATATAAAATGATCACATTGATCAAACAGTCAGTAAGAGAGGATATTATATCATTGCTCGAACAAGAAAAGACTTCAAAGAGTTTGTGGGAAGCGTTAGAAAGAAAATGTGTTGGAAGTAATGAAATTATCAAAAACAAAAAGAAATTGTTGCGTAAAGAGTTTGATCTTTTCAGTTGTATGAAAAATGAATCTGTTTGTAAAATGATTGAGAGATTCGGACATTTGAAAGTGGAGCTGATCAGACATCAAATCTTACCTTCTGAAGAGGAGCTGGTGGATAAACTGTTTGATTCATTGCCAGATGATCAAGAGTGGAAATACTTCGCTCTAATGTTGAAAAATACAATCAAGCCTGAAGATTTGAAACTGGATATGCTGATTGAAAGATTTGAAAGTCATGAATTGGAGATAAAGAGATCTAAAGTCAATAATCCAGCTTATCAGCAGAATGTAGAGCTTTACTACAGAGTACCACAGGCTGGGTCTCCAAAAACAGCATTTTCTGCAGAAAGTTCGAGTTCAGTAAAAAATGAAAGTCTTCACAGTGGTTTTCACAGTGGATCTTCTTCAACAACTTCTGATCAATTTGCTTCAAAGAATTTATTCCAGTGTAATATCGCAGTTGATTTGAAGAATGTTCAGAATTTTGATGAAGAGTCGGCAAAACAACAGATGGTTTTCTTGGCATCTGTACTTGAATCATATGAAAGCCTTGTTGCAGGGAAGATTGGCAATACCAATTTGACTAAAGAAGATTATGATCAATTAGACCCCGAGGAGATGGAACTAATGGATATCAGATGGTGCATGGCCAGTGCAGTTTGTCACACCCCGACCACGTGGAACATACAAAACGTGGCGGAAACGTCGGGGAGTGTTGTAACAGAATTAATTGTTTCAAATCCATGGCAATTGAAGTTTCGTTTTATAGATTAAAAGTGTTACAATGTCTTAACAAACAAAGAAATACAACATAATTAATTAGTCTTGCATCTTTTATTGTCACTAAAGCCCAAGTCTGCCTATGTGTATCTTGATCATCTTATGCAACAGTTCCTGAAAAACACATGTGAAAATAGGTACGTCAGCATAAAAATGCCTGTGAGATACATAGGTTTTGTGAAAATAGGTTTCATGACTTATGTTTGAGAAAATGTTTAGTCATGAACCTTGTAATTTGCTTTGTTTTGTAAATCATTTGAAAAACAATGAGTTCAGATGATATGTATAAATAATGTATAATGTATGGTTAAATGAATAACCATGTAAAATGAGTTGTATTAGATAAGTTGTTTGTAAATCAATGTCTTGTGAAAAATATGTTATTTGTATAAAATGTTCTATGTCTCAACCTGAAATGATTCAGATAACGCTACAATATGTAATACCATACAAACACTTATATATAGGAAGTACCAGCGGCGTATCCACCATGCTTGTATCATATTACACACGCATCGTTACTTAATCACTTAATCAAACCAAACCAAACAATGTAAGATGTCTATGTTTAAACCAATTGCCAAAATGTAAGCATGTAATGAATAATAAGTGTACCAAGTATGCAACAACATACATACATAGCATGTAAACTGAAATATCTGTACTAAGTATGCAACAACAAACATACATAGCATGTGAACTGAAATATATGTACTAAGTATGCAACAACAAACATACATAGCATGTGAACTGAAATATATGTACTAAGTATGCAACAACAGACATACATAGCATGTGAACTGAAATATCTGTACTAAGTATGCAACAACAAACATACATAGCATGTGAACTGAAATATATGTACTAAGTATGCAACAACAAACATACATAGCATGTGAACTGAAATATATGTACTAAGTATGCAACAACAGACATACATAGCATGTGAACTGAAATATCTGTACTAAGTATGCAACAACAGACATACATAGCATGTGAACTGAGATAATGTGTCCATATGCTGAGTAAACATATGCAACAGAAATGTAATGTAAAACGATGTACTAAGTATGCTAAGTTAACATACAAAGCAGAAAAGTCATGTAAATCAATGTACTAATAGTGTACTAATGAACATAACCAGTATATGATATGAAAACAGGAAAGCACGAAAGTAACAAGTAGGCACATGTGTTCCACCCCAAAACAGTTTGGAAAACAGTAAAAGAGGGGTCTATGTACTCACCTGAGATTGCTCAGAAGTCCTAGGATAACCACCAAGCAATGCTAGAGATCGCGGAAAATCAAACGGCACCTAATATAGGTAACTACATTAATAAACCGGACCTAAATCAGAAGACTGGGTAGCATGAGGGTTTGTAAACCAAATGAGTGTAGGAACTCATGTGATATGGTTTAACAAAGCCTACATACTAAATGAAACTTAACCTAAGTCTTATCGACCCATTACGACCCGTTTAGGTAGCTTATGCTACTTTAACGCGTCGTTCGCGTGAATCGCGTTTGGATCGCCTAACTAGTCCTATGACAAGTGTTATATGCCTAAACATATTACATAATCAGTTATGTGACAAAGGTTTAGGTTACATATGCTTAATTACCAATTATACATGAAAAGGGTATTCTGGTAATTTACCTAAGGCATATAAACTACCTATCATACAACTACTTAAACGATGTGACCATAGGGTATAACCTCGGAAGGTTATGCCCTATACTAGGGTCACCTAATGTATTTGGTCGGATCCTAATGATCGACCAAACTGGGTCGGGTTCGAAGGTATAGGCGATTTATCAGATCGCCTACCCTACGACCCTAGACAACGTGGTAATCAGTGGGCATAGTCCCAAGGGACTATGACCAACGTGATTACACTCACGTTGCGAAGTTCAAACGAACTTCGCATTGACCATTACTGGTCAACGCTGAAAGTCAAACAAAGTTTGACTTTCTGACTCAAAAAGCAGTAAAATAAGGAAAAGAACGAAAGAATACTTACCCAGGGTCCCCGAATGCTAATCCCGACTTCAAGAACTCAGGTATGAAACAATGGTTTCAACTTAGAGCTCTCAAAATCAGAATTCTTGTAAGAAATAGCAATGGGGGTAATGGGGTATATATAGTTTTCGGGTAACCGTTAGGATCGTTTCTTGGAAAAGGGGAAAAGATCTAGTCCGTACACTTGTTGAAAGGTTATGGAAGCTAAATTCCATCCTTAACTAGTGACTAAGCAAGTTAGAACATGTGGTGGTGGATCAAACATGTGCAACTTGTGATTAAATACACTTAATCTGGTCAGAAGGTGGGAAGCGGCCCGCTTTAGGATCAGCCAAACACAATGCGGGCCGCCTGAGGCTTCTGATCTGCATATATGTTTCAGAAATGACAGTTTCAGCCCCTGCACGTGTTTAAGGCCATTCCCGACACTTCTAAGGCCCGTAAAGCCAACTTTAAGGCCCTAAAATGTTGCCTAAACATTGTGGACATGAAACATGTTCAAAAATATGCCGGGTGATGGTTCGTTTGGTCGTACGAACGCGATGTTCGCTTAATTACGACGGAATGCGCATAAGCGCGAAAAACGATCCAAATGACGTAACGAATGGATTTTTCTTATGGCGAACACTAAAATATAATGTAGTCATGCTTACATAAATTTTTGGGTGTCCGGATATATTCAGAACGTAAGTTATGCGCGAAAATGCAAACTTGTGCACTTTTTGACACTTTTAGTCCCTGAATGACCCAAAAGTTTATTTTAGCACACCGAACCCCTCAAAGCCTATTTCTAAGCTATATAAAGGATATTTAAGGTGTGTTTAACTTATGTTCATGTTCCGGAATGTCTGTTACAGTTCAAATTGGCATACTTTCGCAGTTTGACAACTTTAGTCCCTGTAAGCGATTAAACTTTGATTTCACCACACCAAACCTTCCAAAACTTATATCTAAGTTATGTATAGGTTATTTAAGGTATGTTAAGCCTATTTCACTATTCCGGAGTGTTCGTTGGATTAAACTGGTTATATCTACACATCAGAGCGCGTATAACCCTCCAGAAAGCGATTTAAAGCTTGAAATCGAACAAGAATTGATATGTGTAAACGATACACATATTTTTACAAATCCCAAGTATGAAATACTATATTTCATTGGTTTGGCATTTGTCTGATGGTTGGAGTGACACGGGTGTTACAGTCTCCCCTGCTTTAGGAAATTTCGTCCCGAAATTAATTCGTAGGAGTCTAACTGTGGCTTTGTGTCAAATAACCACCAGAGATATGAAAGGCATAATCCTGTTATTTCTCTTTAACGGACATTCTTCAGAATTGAAAAATGAACGGAGTTGTTTTCAACAGGCATTCTTTAGAAACAAAAATGAACGGAATAGTCATTTTACATCTTCAGAAACAAAAATGAACCGAATGAGTCATTTTACATCTTCAGAAACAAAAATGAACCGAATGAGTCATTTTACATCTTCAGAAACAAAAATGAACCGAATGAGTCATTTTACATCTTCAGAAACAAAAATGAATGGAATAGTCATTTTACATCTTCAGAAACAAAAATGAACCGAATGAGTCATTTTACATCTTCAGAAACAAAAATGAACGGAATAGTCATTTTACATCTTCAGAAACAAAAATGAACCGAATGAGTCATTTTACATCTTCAGAAACAAAAATGAACCGAATGAGTCATTTTACATCTTCAGAAACAAAAATGAACCGAATGAGTCATTTTACATCTTCAGAAACAAAAATGAATGGAATAGTCATTTTACATCTTCAGAAACAAAAATGAACCGAATGAGTCATTTTACATCTTCAGAAACAAAAATGAACGGAATAGTCATTTTACATCTTCAGAAACAAAAATGAACCGAATGAGTCATTTTACATCTTCAGAAACAAAAATGAACGGAATAGTCATTTTACATCTTCAGAAACAAAAATGAACCGAATGAGTCATTTTACATCTTCAGAAACAAAAATGAACGGAATAGTCATTTTACATCTTCAGAAACAAAAATGAACCGAATGAGTCATTTTACATCTTCAGAAACAAAAATGAACGGAATAGTCATTTTACATCTTCAGAAACAAAAATGAACCGAATGAGTCATTTTACATCTTCAGAAACAAAAATGAACGGGATACATGACAAAATTCGCTGTGGTCTCTGTGCACTGAATTTCCATAATTATGTACGCGTCCATAATTACGTAATTCCTTGCACAGTCCGCACAGTGCATTTCATGATGTGTAGGGGAAGAAAATATCAAACCTGTGATGAGTGTGACTAGACTACCATAGGGTCCTTTTAATCAGATCAACACATGATCTGTTTAATTAGACCTCCAAGGAGTCCTTTCAGCTATATCATCATTTGATATACTTAACCAGATTTTTGGATCAATCTGTTTAACTAGACCACTCAAGGGGTCTAATTATAGAATAGTACAATAAAATCCAAGGGACTTAACTACAACGTAGAAGCCCATTGAGGATTTAATATAGTACCTTTGGATATCCTACTATGAATCCCTTATACGAAGATATGGAAGATTCTATGAGGATTTGGATGACAAAACTTGGATCACACAAAAACATAAAAGGAAACACATAAGCACATAATCACATAGTTGTTTGACTTGTTTATTAATTTGTTATCTTTGGACGCGGATACTTAAAGCACACCAGGAATCCAATTCGTGGATTTCATTTGGCACTTTAATCATTTCAAGAATCTATCTATGAAGATAGGAAAATCTTAATAGGAATTCGGCTTTGTCCTTATTGAATTGTGATGTACGTATTGAATCATACAAGGAATTCAATTAAGGATTCCGATGAATGATACCCATCCACAAGGATCTAATTATGAGGATAGAAAGATCCTACATGGATTTTGGAGTTTGTGTAACGAGAGGTGCTTCGACACCTTGCACTAGGCGTGCTTAAGTCGATACACAAGGTAGAAAGTTCGTGAGGTTGAGGCGCCAGATATGTCAAGCGACATATGAAGCAGAGTTTGAAGGTTGAGCAGCAGCAGGATTTGTAACAGCTTTGCTTTGGATTGCAAAGCGGCACATGTTAACCAAATATCTCCATCGTCCACCGTGGGTACATTTGTAACATGGTATTTGATTTGGATGATGATAGTGGCATTGGTTGCACCAAGGAGCAGTTCCCTTATACAGCTTCATCCCTGAGACGAGTCACGGTGATAGCTAAATCAACGGCCTTCTGGTAGTACGACGCCTATTTGTTGGGTAATTGCAGCACCTGGTTCGGACATTGTTGTTGCGATGAAGAAGCATCTTGAAGATAACGAAAGGCATAGGAGGAAACAAGCGAAAGATAGTCAAAAGAAAATGACAAGGCATGTAGATTGTGACCATTTGTTTGTTACCAAAGGCAAACAAATGAGACAGTGACTAATCAAAGTAAGCGGGTCAATATAATGTATCGCGAAGACATGCTCGCCTATAAGTGAACACTCATCCCAAGAATTCCCAGGTAAGCACAACTGGTCTCGCGTCTGATGAGATGTATACGAAGTGCTTGCCTAGACAGAAAACCCAGAATACAGGCATTCACCCTTCCAGTTTGCACGTGTTCACATTATTAAAAACCCAAAACCTTGACGAGATTTTGAAAACTCAAAGGGGTTCAAAACCATATAATAGAGAGTTCAAAACCTTACAATATAGGGTTCAAAACCTTGTAATAAATCATCCTAGAACAGATGATTAGTTTTCAAAGCGGTTTTGAAATTTATGTTCTTGTTTTGATCGTCGCCTAAGGATAGGTGACGGTATTGTTTTATGACTAAACGCAAGTGAACTCGCGTTAGGGTCCTAAGAAGGTTATAGACTAGGTCAAAGCATTACTAATAACCTAATTCCCTATAACCATTGGCTCTGATACCATCTTTTCTGTCACACCCCGACCACGTGGAACATACAAAACGTGGCGGAAACGTCGGGGAGTGTTGTAACAGAATTAATTGTTTCAAATCCATGGCAATTGAAGTTTCGTTTTATAGATTAAAAGTGTTACAATGTCTTAACAAACAAAGAAATACAACATAATTAATTAGTCTTGCATCTTTTATTGTCACTAAAGCCCAAGTCTGCCTATGTGTATCTTGATCATCTTATGCAACAGTTCCTGAAAAACACATGTGAAAATAGGTACGTCAGCATAAAAATTCCTGTGAGATACATAGGTTTTGTGAAAATAGGTTTCATGACTTATGTTTGAGAAAATGTTTAGTCATGAACCTTGTAATTTGCTTTGTTTTGTAAATCATTTGAAAAACAATGAGTTCAGATGATATGTATAAATAATGTATAATGTATGGTTAAATGAATAACCATGTAAAATGAGTTGTATTAGATAAGTTGTTTGTAAATCAATGTCTTGTGAAAAATATGTTATTTGTATAAAATGTTCTATGTCTCAACCTGAAATGATTCAGATAACGCTACAATATGTAATACCATACAAACACTTATATATAGGAAGTACCAGCGGCGTATCCACCATGCTTGTATCATATTACACACGCATCGTTACTTAATCACTTAATCAAACCAAACCAAACAATGTAAGATGTCTATGTTTAAACCAATTGCCAAAATGTAAGCATGTAATGAATAATAAGTGTACTAAGTATGCAACAACATACATACATAGCATGTAAACTGAAATATCTGTACTAAGTATGCAACAACAAACATACATAGCATGTGAACTGAAATATATGTACTAAGTATGCAACAACAAACATACATAGCATGTGAACTGAAATATATGTACTAAGTATGCAACAACAGACATACATAGCATGTGAACTGAAATATCTGTACTAAGTATGCAACAACAAACATACATAGCATGTGAACTGAAATATATGTACTAAGTATGCAACAACAAACATACATAGCATGTGAACTGAAATATATGTACTAAGTATGCAACAACAGACATACATAGCATGTGAACTGAAATATCTGTACTAAGTATGCAACAACAGACATACATAGCATGTGAACTGAGATAATGTGTCCATATGCTGAGTAAACATATGCAACAGAAATGTAATGTAAAACGATGTACTAAGTATGCTAAGTTAACATACAAAGCAGAAAAGTCATGTAAATCAATGTACTAATAGTGTACTAATGAACATAACCAGTATATGATATGAAAACAGGAAAGCACGAAAGTAACAAGTAGGCACATGTGTTCCACCCCAAAACAGTTTGGAAAACAGTAAAAGAGGGGTCTATGTACTCACCTGAGATTGCTCAGAAGTCCTAGGATAACCACCAAGCAATGCTAGAGATCGCGGAAAATCAAACGGCACCTAATATAGGTAACTACATTAATAAACCGGACCTAAATCGGAAGACTGGGTAGCATGAGGGTTTGTAAACCAAATGAGTGTAGGAACTCATGTGATATGGTTTAACAAAGCCTACATACTAAATGAAACTTAACCTAAGTCTTATCGACCCATTACGACCCGTTTAGGTAGCTTATGCTACTTTAACGCGTCGTTCGCGTGAATCGCGTTTGGATCGCCTAACTAGTCCTATGACAAGTGTTATATGCCTAAACATATTACATAATCAGTTATGTGACAAAGGTTTAGGTTACATATGCTTAATTACCAATTATACATGAAAAGGGTATTCTGGTAATTTACCTAAGGCATATAAACTACCTATCATACAACTACTTAAACGATGTGACCATAAGGTATAACCTCGGAAGGTTATGCCCTATACTAGGGTCACCTAATGTATTTGGTCGGATCCTAATGATCGACCAAACTGGGTCGGGTTCGAAGGTATAGGCGATTTATCAGATCGCCTACCCTACGACCCTAGACAACGTGGTAATCAGTGGGCATAGTCCCAAGGGACTATGACCAACGTGATTACACTCACGTTGCGAAGTTCAAACGAACTTCGCATTGACCATTACTGGTCAACGCTGAAAGTCAAACAAAGTTTGACTTTCTGACTCAAAAAGCAGTAAAATAAGGAAAAGAACGAAAGAATACTTACCCAGGGTCCCCGAATGCTAATCCCGACTTCAAGAACTCAGGTATGAAACAATGGTTTCAACTTAGAGCTCTCAAAATCAGAATTCTTGTAAGAAATAGCAATGGGGGTAATGGGGTATATATAGTTTTCGGGTAACCGTTAGGATCGTTTCTTGGAAAAGGGGAAAAGATCTAGTCCGTACACTTGTTGAAAGGTTATGGAAGCTAAATTCCATCCTTAACTAGTGACTAAGCAAGTTAGAACATGTGGTGGTGGATCAAACATGTGCAACTTGTGATTAAATACACTTAATCTGGTCAGAAGGTGGGAAGCGGCCCGCTTTAGGATCAGCCAAACACAATGCGGGCCGCCTGAGGCTTCTGATCTGCATATATGTTTCAGAAATGACAGTTTCAGCCCCTGCACGTGTTTAAGGCCATTCCCGACACTTCTAAGGCCCGTAAAGCCAACTTTAAGGCCCTAAAATGTTTCCTAAACATTGTGGACATGAAACATGTTCAAAAATATGCCGGGTGATGGTTCGTTTGGTCGTACGAACGCGATGTTCGCTTAATTACGACGGAATGCGCATAAGCGCGAAAAACGATCCAAATGACGTAACGAATGGATTTTTCTTATGGCGAACACTAAAATATAATGTAGTCATGCTTACATAAATTTTTGGGTGTCCGGATATATTCAGAACGTAAGTTATGCGCGAAAATGCAAACTTGTGCACTTTTTGACACTTTTAGTCCCTGAATGACCCAAAAGTTTATTTTAGCACACCGAACCCCTCAAAGCCTATTTCTAAGCTATATAAAGGATATTTAAGGTGTGTTTAACTTATGGTCATGTTCCGGAATGTCTGTTACAGTTCAAATTGGCATACTTTCGCAGTTTGACAACTTTAGTCCCTGTAAGCGATTAAACTTTGATTTCACCACACCAAACCTTCCAAAACTTATATCTAAGTTATGTATAGGTTATTTAAGGTATGTTAAGCCTATTTCACTATTCCGGAGTGTTCGTTGGATTAAACTGGTTATATCTACACATCAGAGCGCGTATAACCCTCCAGAAAGCGATTTAAAGCTTGAAATCGAACAAGAATTGATATGTGTAAACGATACACATATTTTTACAAATCCCAAGTATGAAATACTATATTTCATTGGTTTGGCATTTGTCTGATGGTTGGAGTGACACGGGTGTTACACAGTTCGTCGAGCACAGCGGTTCATGGAGATCACGGGGAGAAAGTCAATTGGTGGTGCATCTACTAAGTTGGGGTTTGATAAATCGAAGGTGACTTGTTTTAAGTGTAAGCAAAAGGGTCATTTCAAACGGGAATGCAGGAATGCGTATGCTGATGAGTCAGAGAATCCGTTTCGAGATGATTATTACAAAAAGGCAATCTACCATCAGAATAGATCTGAGCCGCCTAGATTGAAGCAGTCTGAAGATAACAGAGACAAATCAAGGGCTCTTGCTGTGATTTATGATGATGAGGGGTATGACTGGAGTCAAGAGATTCTACCTGAAGAAGATGCAGTTGGTTATGCATTTGTGGCTAATGCTGATCCTGATAGATATTGGAAAGCAGACTATGCAAGATGGGAAATTGGAAAATTAAACGAACCATTCAAAGAAGCCCAGAGAGCAAAAAGATGGAATGAAGAGTTGGAATGTTACATGGATCCACGGGGTAATCCAGTTGTTGACCCATCAAAAGTGGATTTCGAAGCTGTAATAAATTTGGTTCCAAGGCAGGCTACTTTCAACACACGAAGGTTATCTGATAAAGCATATTTGCCTGATTTGGAGAAGAAGATTAGAGAAGTTTTTGAAGAAAGTTTACCAAAGGTGGTAGAGATGAAGAAGAGAAAAGAAGAAGAATTGAAGAAGATGATTGAAGAAGTGAAGACTGTTGCAAAGCTTGCTGGAGAGGAACAGAAAGCTGAAGGAGATCAAAAGAATGAAGAAGCTCAGAAAGAGGAGATCAAAGAGCAAGATCTGAAAGTTGAGTCAGAAGAACTGGTGCTGAATGAGACTGAGGTTAGAAAATCTTCTGATCTATCTAATGTTGAAATGGTTGATGAAAAGGAAAGCAAATGCAGGAATTGCATAGAAATGTGCAAAGCCTGTATTGAAAAAGATGAACTGATAAAAACAAAAGATAATGAATTAAGCAAAATTGAAAATGGTTTCATAATAAAATGTAAAGATATGATTGAAAAAGAAGAAATTTTGAAACTAAAAGTTGAAAATTTGACACAGAAATGTCAAGGTCTTGAAAAGGATAATGATGTTTATAGACAACTGTGTTCTACAAAATGTGTTGATTGTGTTGAAAAAGAATCGAAATTTCAAGATTTACAAAAACAGTATGATTCTTTAAAGTGGTCGAGTCAGAGAGTACAAGAAGCTTATGATACTTTGAAGAGCCAAGTCAAAAGTTTTGATCAAAGATTATCAGAAACTTTAGTTACTAAAGAAATGTATGAAAGAAGGTTTAAAGAAAAGCAAATTGAATTGAACAAATATGTTGATGAAATTGCAAATCTTAAACAAGTCTTGGCTGAAAAAGAAAAGGTTGTAACCAAACTTCAAAGTTATCATAACTCTTCGTACATTCTCGAACGCATTTTCAACATCACACCAGATGACAAAGATACTGAAAATTGCAAAAAGGGTATTGGTTCAGAATTTCATCAGGTACCACCACCATTAAGAAACAATTATACTTTTTATGATGAGGAAAAGGTGGCAAAGGGTTTGAACATAGCGGACCAGTTACCTGAAAGTATCGATGTGACTTACTCCAAATCTGATGATGCTAATGATTCAGAGGTGGTAAGTAAGGTTGTTGAAAGCGTTTTGAAAGATGAGTCTACAAAAGGTAAGTCTGAATCACAGGATGAAGATGAAGGAAATCTTCATGATGGTTATCTGAAAAACACAAAATCCGAGGAAAGTTTGAATGATGATTCAAAAGGATTGGTTTATACCATGATTGGATCAGACAAATTATTCTTAGATGTTGTTTTCCCGATTCAGAATGTGATTTCAGAAAAGGTTGATAAAGTTTTCAAAATGGTTGAGATTGAAAAGTCTGAGATTTCAAAGTTTGCTGGTAAGAGTCATAGAGGTTCGTATAACAAACCTGGTTATAAGAAGAAAAACATGAAGGCTGGGTTGGGTTATAAGAAGAAACAAAGTTGGAAAAGAAATGAAACTCTGAATTTTAAAACAAAAACGAGTTTTGTTGAAGGAGGCAGTTTAGAAGAAGAAAAAGAACTCAAAATGAAACAGTCTAATGAGGAGTTTGATGTTATGAAAAAGAAACAACAACAGGCCAAGAATGTTTCAAAGAAAGTGTGTTTTAAATGTGATCAAATTGGACATGTTGCACGAAAGTGTCCAAACTCAAAGCCTGTTGATGTTGAAAAACAAAAATCTGAGAGTGTGAAACCAAGGTCAGCCAGATTTGATTCAAAACAAACTTGGAGGTACAACACAAACAAGTTTGCTTCGAATCAAACTTGGAAACCAAAACAGACTAGGTCTGATTCAAAACAAACACAAATTTTTCACACACCCAGATTAAGAACAACACAGAGTTGGAAAATATCTGTTGATATGACAAAACCTAAAGAGTTTTGGAAACCGAAAAATGTTGTTCAAAATCAAAAGGTTCAAAAAGAGACAAATTTTTACAAAAGAGGTACTCCGAAAGGTCAAATGTGGAGTGCTAAGAAACAAGTGACGATGGAAAAAGATGAGAAAGTTGAAGTCAAAATTGAACAAGTTTTAAATGACAAAGAGTTTCCAAAATTGAATGAACATTATTGTATTGAAATGCCTAAGGTTCAACAGACCTGGGCTAAATTGTTCAAATGATTGATAAAGTTTGAATGTGCAGGTGCTCAAAGAAGCTGAAGACTGTGAGAATGGAGGTTGGAGCAGCCTGGCACAACAAGGAGTGGAGGTTGCTGGATCCTGTGTTGGTTGAAACAGGAAGTTTATATGTTTTTTTATGTATATAAATAAACAATATTTTCAAAACCCTAAAAATTTAAAAAAAAAAAAAAAATTAAAAACCAAAAATATGTTTTTAGTTTGTTAAAATTTGAAAAAAAAAACCCAAAAAAATATGTTTGTTTTTAATTTTGTTTGATTGTATGTTGATTGAATATGCCGAAACCCTCACGGCTGAACAAACATGATTACTTTCATCAGATTGAAAAACGGTTTTCAAACTGTTAAGATCAATGGGTTGTAAATCATGGGGGTACGTTATATTTTCTGCCAATCAGAGCGCTTGAAGCAGAAAATGGATGGCGAGACAAAGCTATCAGTGTTGGTTGTCAAATTTTTCTTTTAATGGTTTTGCATTTTTGGGGGAGAAAAATTGTCATTAGAAAATCCAAAAACATTGGAAATTTGAAAAAGTCAAAAACATGATAAAATTTAAAAAAATTGAGTTTTGCGTAAAAAGAGGAAATGATAGTACATCAGTAGACAGTTACAGTACGCTAAAGAAATGGAAAATATAAAAGAGTTAAACAATCTTACTGATGATGTGTCGATAGGTTTTTACACATTTAGTAGATTTATTCGGGATATAAATCTAAAATTCAAACTTGTGAATTCGTGGGGAACACTACTTGGATATATAGGTAACCCCTGAAATCTCGTTTGAAAGGTCTCTTAATCTGATATACTAGGTCTTTATACTCTATGATATCTGGGGTATTATTCCGGGACTTCTGCTGAACGGTGGTTCTGACCTAGTCCCTGGCTAATACTTGCTGCAATGCTTGAAACACAGCATTAAACCCTCAGCATGCTGAAACAATAAAATTGATATATGCTGCTGTTGTAAGCAAAAAGATCCTCTAAAGGGGACATACCGTAAAGTCGAAGCTGATATCTCTCTGCGCATACGAAAGTATCGACCTGAGATCCCTCGGCCCTCGCATACCTAAATTATATACAGATATCATTGTAGTATTCTCACCTGTAAGACTGATTATTGGGATTCTGGATACGGGAGTATATTCAAGAGGTGGGACACATGAATGATCTAAGTTCTTAAAACATCTTAATCGTATCCTGAGTAAATTGAAATTTGTGTGAGAATTTAAGATGGATCAGTATATCGACAATCGAGGTAAATTGTTTAAATCTGAGTATGAAATGTAGCTTAATGGTACTTGTGACTTGTCATAAACTGATATGATCCTCTGACGCATACTCAAAACAAAAATATTATCTGTAAATATGTTTGTACATATTTCTTTACTGCTTTATGTTTTTCAGAAAATACAAAAAGATTTTGATTCTGCTTTATTTTCGACAACCGATATCTGAATTGCTGAGTTTCAAAATCTAAGTATGCTGATTGTGTTTCTGAAAATAAAACAAGTTCATTAATTTGATACTTGAATTAAAATCAAAAATATCAAAAACAGTTTGTGATATCTCCAAGGTCATTAATTTGGACTTGGATGATAAACTGTGAGGGAGTTGGATTCTTTAACACTGCTATATCAGTAAAGTTTGTTGATAGGGGGAGTGGATTAGAGAATTTGATTGAAATTGCTAGGTTACGATTCCTGGATAGTCTAAAATGTTGTTACTTATAAATGTATGAGTGATTGCAGGTTTCAGGAATTCCCACGGAAGCTAAATGATAAAGCTTGATTCAGATATCTCAGATTCTAGCATATCGAGAGGGGGAGTCTGTGAAAGGGGGAGTCTGAGTTGAAGATAAAGATTGAGGAAAGTGTTTACAAGGTTTGAAGAATGTTAAAGACAAAGACTTGAAGCCAAAGACTTCATCAACATCCAAGGGGGAGTCTGTTGGTGCATTATATGTCTGTTGATTACGTCATAATCAAGTCTTGTGTCTAGATAGGGTGAATGTACACACAACAGGGTTTTTATTAGGGTTTGTATAGGTTTAGCTTGAAGGTTTCGCTTGAAACCAGTTCAAGCGAAATCAACAGGTTATGATTTCGCTTCAGGCTTATGATTTCGCTTGAGGGATTTCACTTCAGGCCTGTTCAAGCGAAATCTACTCTTCGGAACGACTCAATAGGGTCAAACAACGATCCAACAAACTTGGAGACTAGTAATATACAAGCTGATGATTCAACAGGTGAAGGTAACAAAAAACGTGTTGCTTTGTTAGTTAATTAAATAAGTCGTGGGTGCTATAAATCATGGCTACTACTACTATTACTATTATTATTATTATTATTATTATTATTATTGATATACAGATGAAACTATTGTGGAGATTGCAAGTCCAAGTATTACCAGTCCAATTGTTCTAAGCCAATATAGGAAAACAATTGAGAAAGAACAGAAGTTAAAAACTAAGACTAAACGTAGGTGTTACATGTGTAACATGTGTTACAGATCTTTGTAACATGTGTTACAGATCCATGTAACATGTGTTACACGTGTTACACAGTGTATTTAGGTGTAAATCTGAGACTACTGATGTTTTCAGGATATAGTGAGGTCCAACGCAATGAGACTACTGATGTTGAATTTGAGAAGACGATAGAGAATGATGACGGAACGAGGAAAGATTTAATGGAGGAATTTGAGAACGCATATGTACCCGATGGCAGTGAAGTTAATGTTGTTGTTGATGCTGATGTTCATGATGATATTGAATCAAGGGATGTAGGTATGTTTGTATTGATACAAAGTGGAAAAAGTGTAAAAGTATAGGTAACATGTGTTGATATTAACTAATATTTTTATTTTCTTTTGTGAGAAGGTACGAACGATGATGAGATGGAACGGGAAGCGAGTGATAAGGCGGTGAACAAAGAAGTTCCGGATATTCATGCAGTTGAAAGTTGTGGTCAAAAGGACACACACATGTCGGACACCAAATATTTCGGTATGCCTGTTAGAGTAATAAAAATCTTTTCTGATGAGACTGTCGGTCTAAGTTAGTCTGGTAAAACAGGTTCATATTAAATCGAAACCTATCCTAAGTGCTTACGACCCATTACAACCCATTAAGGTAGCTTACGCCACTTTAACACGTCGTTCGCGCGAAAGCGCGTTTGAGACGCCTAACTAGTCCTATGACAAGTATTATATGCCTTAACATATCTAATTATGTTATATAATCAGTTTAGATGTCAAAATATGTTATGCTTAAAATGAAATTATGCGAAAAAGGGTGTTTTGGTCATTTTCCTAAGGCATATAAGCTACCTATCATACAACAAACTAAACGAAGTGACCATAAGGTATAACCTCAGAAGGTTATTCCCTATACAACTATGGTCACAATACATGTTTGGTCGGATCCTAATGATTGACCAAACGGGTCGGGTTCGAAAGTCTAAGCGGTTGTTTAGACCGCTTATCTTACGACCCTATATAAGCACTATCCTAAAAGTGACGAGTTAAACATGTTAAAACATGTTTAACGAAGTTAGAAAACAAGTTTGATATCAAAACAAACGGTTTTGATACCCAAAAATAGTTTGGTTGCAAAATACGCATAGACGCGTATTTTGACCGAAACTATGACTCGCCACTACACCTAATTAACATGGTAATCAGTAGGTATAGTCACACGGGACTATAACCATCGTGATTACGCTCACGTTGCGAAGTTCAAATGAACTTCGTGTTGACCAAAGACTGGTCAAAGCAGAAAGTCAAACACTGTTTGACTTTCCCGCTTAAAAACGCATAAAAGAATGAAAGAAGCTTACAAAGGGTCCAAGCTAGGAAGTTTGATCCAAGTTTACTCAGGTATGAAGTGTTTAAACCTCAACTTAGAGCAAAATGAATCAAGTGTGAGTTGAAGTGAATGAAAGCATCGGTATTTATAGATTTTGGAGAACCGTTAGGATCGTTCCTCGCAAAACGTGCCTTGATCTAGACCTTACATGTGGGCACATGGTTTTCAAAACCATGGGAATACTTAAAACCCTCAAATTCCAGCCCATAGAGTGCAAAACCTTGGGTTAAAACCATCAAATCCTCAAAAATGGACCAAGTTCAATGTATCTGCCAGAAATTTAAAAAATGGTCCCTGCACTTGTAAAACTTGATTTTTTTGGTACTTTTAAACCCCGTTAACCTCATTTCAAGGCTCTAAAATGATGTTAAAGTATAGGGAACTTAAAATATGCTCAAAGACATCACAGATGTCGGTTCGTTTGGCCGTACGGTTGCGTTATTCGGGTAATTACGACGGAAGTCGTAACGAACGCAAAAACGTTCCAAATTAAGCGACAAATGAAATTTTATCATGCCAATCACTAAAATAAAATATTTTAATGATTACATAAATTTTTGGATGTCCAGATATATTCAGAACGTAAGTTATGCGTGAAAATGCAAACTTATGCACTTTTTGACGCTTTTAGTCCCTATTGGTCAAATAAGTTTATTTTTGACACACCAAAGCCTTCAAAACTTATTTATAAGTTATATAAAAGTTATTTAAGGTATGTTAAGCCTATTTCATTGTTCTGGAGTGTTTGCCGCATTAAACTGATTACGTTTACACATCAGTTCGCGTATAACTTTCCAGAAAGCGATTTAAGGCTTGAAAATCAACTAGAATCAAAACGTGAAATTGTAAAACCAAAATAAACAAATTTTTGAGACCAAAACACATTTGTTTCTTTGATAAAATATAGTGTCCTACATTGTGTGTGTTTACGGAGCACAAGTGTCACAGTCTCCCCTACTTTAGGAAATTTCGTCCCGAAATTTATTCGAATGAGACCGTAGAGTGGAATTGAAACAACTAATAGATAAGAAGATTGCTAGATCCCAAAGATGCGGAGCATCATTTGGAAGGGAATTCAAAATGTGATTTGGGATATTCAAAGTGTCTCAAGGTATCCAACCCTTTGAAACTTATGATAGTCGACTAGTGTTCAAAAATCATTTAAGTATGGCACTATGTTATACTAAGCTCCTAGTGTAATTCCTAGCAAACAAAGGGGTGTATATTCAAGCCCTACACGTACACAGTTTCTATCATCCCACGAGGTACATCCAATGCACCATGAGCATCTCTTGCATAGGAGACGGGTCAATCATACCTATGGCATCAAGATCATCACCTTTAACACCATAATATACTCTCGGTCGGCTCGATTTGAGTTAATGAATGTACTCGTCGTCTTCCATCGAAAATAACCACACAAATAACACTAAAATACATAATCACATAATGGTCCAAGATAACATAAAATCACTAAATGATCTCAACAACGTTCTGAAGAATAACATGATAAGAACACTTATATATAGGAAGTACCATCGGCCTATCCAACGTGTTCTTATCGCATCATACTCCTCCCGTTACCTTAATCATTCTAGATTTTATGCTACCATACTTAACAAGGCTTACTATGATTCTCATGCGTCGAAACTCATAATTAAGTGTGCACCCATAATTACTTGTTTCGTCACATGGTCCACATAGCTTCTCTTGTTAAGCAAGGGTAAACAAATAATAAGGTCGAACTATCATCTAAATCAAATAAACATTGTTACAACATAACATCTGTCAAATCGAATCGTATTTCATACTAGCAATGATAACACTACTTATTTTGCATACAACAAATTCAGTAGTAGGTATTTTATTCTAGTACGAATATTTATATATGTTTCATATTAACCAAACAGGTAGAATGCAACATATATTAATCATACATTATCACCACAATGTAAGCATATCAAGAAAATGTTCTCAAATCATGTGCTAAGTACGCTAAGTTAACAAACTAAGTACGTTAAATCAACATACGAAGTAAATTGAATTTATAATCATGTGCTATACATATTAGATAAACAAATCATGTATATAATGCTATGATCATAAAACAGTATTAACTTGTATTGATCGTGTTACCAAGTTTGTACAAATGCACTAGAGTGCAATCACATTATACTAAATTATAAGATTTAGTTCCTAAAGAACGGAATCCTCAAAATTAGCATGAAATTCGAAATCACACATAGTGCAATCACATTTAGAGTTTGAAATTGAAAATTGATTAACAAGGTTAAAGATAAACTTCT
Organism: Helianthus tuberosus; assembly: GCA_030545235.1. Lineage (NCBI taxonomy): Eukaryota > Viridiplantae > Streptophyta > Magnoliopsida > Asterales > Asteraceae > Helianthus > Helianthus tuberosus. The sequence continues at coordinate 95,945,529 of CM060369.1, forward strand.
TGAAATTTATATCGTCATTACAAACATAATTAAAATATGTACATTGATCTTGAAAATAAACAGGAAATTTAGAGGTTCAAATGATCATAAGCGCTTGATCATTAGCTTGAGCCTCGTTGATGTTGAATACTCGTCCATTAGCATTGGCAAGCTTGGGCCAGTTTCGCTTGAAATGATTTAAGTCACCACAATTGAAACATGCTCTTGGGCGAGTCTGAGCAGGGGCTGCTCGGTTCTGGATACGACAGGTCACAGCTAGATGTCCAAATAAACCACAAATTGTACACTGGCGACAAGGGGAATTTGACGCATGATGATAATTGCAATGATTGCACCGAGGCTGCTTTCCTCGATAAAATCCCTTGAAGGGTACCGAGTTTAGTGGAACAGGTGCATGAATTGCGAAATTCTTTGAAGCCTTGTGCTTCTTAGAACTTTTAGAAGATTTGGTCTTTGATCTTTTTGAATTCTTGTTAACAGATTCAGTGTCTTGTTTCTTGTCTCCTTGTCGAAATAACTTACCTTTTCTAACCTGTGAGTCAGTCAAGATAGCAGCTAATTCCTTAGCATCCCTGAGCATTGCAGGTTGGCTACCAGTAACAATGTCTTGGACAGGGTCAGGTAAACCATCGATGTATTTCTCAATGGCCCGATCCAAAGGTGTGACCATAGTGGGGCAAAGTAGGCTTAACTGTTCAAATCGGTCAGTGTAGGTACGGTTTTCCCCACTATCCTGTTTTAAATAATAGAACTCATTTTCAAATGCCCTTATTTCACTTCGTGGACAAAATTCCTTCTTCATAAGATCCTTAAATTCCTCCCACGTCAGTTCCATTGCTACATCGGCACCTCGGTCTCTCATAATACCATTCCACCAAGTGAGTGCTCTCCTTTGAAAGACACTCGAAGCAAAATCTACCTTGCGCTCATTAGGACACTGAACATGGCGGAATGTGCTTTCTATACTCTCAAACCATTGTAGGAGTGCGGTTGCTCCTTCAGACCCATAAAATTTTAGTGGTTTGGCTGAATTGAAGGTCTTGAAATTACACTGGGCGTTGTTGTTGTTATTGTTGTTGTATATCTGATGAATCTGGGTTACTACGCCTGGAAGCACTGCAGCCATTTGCTAAGCGACAAGGGTTGCGACTTCTTCATTGATTTGAGGTTGTGTATCTCGTCGAGGAGGCATTTTGAAAATTCAGCTATAGGGAAAATCAAAAGTTAGATTTATGAATTTGTAACATTATTGTTATGTGAAAACTTCGATTCTAGTAAAATTTGTTCATTGGTCTTGTTCTTATACTTAGAATATATGGTGTTGTGGATTTTTGTTTTGAAACAAGAGTTGTTTGAAAATAAACTTTTGTAATATTTTTGGATGAGAGAATACAAACCGGGTTAGTGGTTTGTATCATAAATTCTTTACCTGTTAAAAATTTATTACTTTTAAGACAAAAATGTTTTTAATTTAAAAAAAAATTTAAAATAAAGAAACTTTGTGTTTGAAAATTTGAAAATTCTCATCCAAATGGTAAAAATTTGAAATTTTTAAAAGACAAAGGTAGTATTTTGAAAATAAAATAGGATCTCGTGGAGTCGTGAAATGAAATGAGATTCATTTCAACTGTACCGAATCAAACATATCACCGAAGGTAATATGATGAAATGGTATTGGGAAAGGAAGGATGCTTCGATTGACATGAAGAGCAAACACATTACCGAGGGTAACATGAATGAGTAGGGTTACAAAGGTCATTCAAAAATCATTTGGTAGGGTCAAGATGGATAGGTTTATAATGCTTCACGAAGACATGCTTTAGCCTATAAGTGGACACTCACCCTAAGAATTCCCAGGTAAGAGTGACTGGTCCGATAATGCGGATTTGTACGAACACTCTAGCCTTAGACAGAAAACTCGGGGTACAGGCACCCACCCTTCCAGATTGCATGTGTTCACATTATTAAAACCCAAGATTTCGACGAAAAACATTTGAAGAAAATATTTAAGAAATCTTTTGATACAAATCGTTTGAGATAAAACATGTTTGCGAAATGTTTTGACAAAAAACGTTTTGAGAAAACATTTTGAAAAATATTTTAATGAAAACATTTTGAGGAATACCCCAAGGCATAAAGCCTAAGGTTCAGGATAAATCATCTAAGGTTAGATGATTCATAAATCATGGAGTAGTTGTGGCACGAATAAGGATGAGGATTAGGAAAGAAGTCCTAAGTCTACTCATGTTTGGGTCCTAGGAAGGTTATAGACTAGGTTTAAGCCATGCTAACAACCTAATTCCCTATAACCAGTGCTCTGATACCAATCTGTAACACCCCAATCGCGTAATATAACAACACGAGGCGGAAATATCAGAGAGTCACGTTACAAATTACTCACAACTACTGGTACTAAATTGTTTCAATATCATTAACATCGTTTTACAAACAAAGAATACATGTATTTTTTCTTTTTAGAAGTCTAAGGCCCGCATGCAGTCCTATGCGTTGCATGCTTGAACAGTCGAAAACCTGAAACATATGCGAAAACAGTCAGCATAAAAATGCCGGCGAATACATAGGTTTTATTAGCCAAATAAATGGCAAAACATTTGGTATTAATATTAATTGTGAAAACTCGTGACAAAATAGGTTTGTATATGGCAATATGATATTTACCAAGTCATTTTGGGCCTTATATTGAAATCTCGATTAAACCATCGTAAAAACTTGTTAATATGTTATTATGAATCCAATCAAGGATTAATAATAACTGTTTTGAAATAAATCAAAACTTATATAAGTATTATATAAATCAAATCAATGATCTATAATAATACTTTAAATATCCTTCTAAGAATCTAACATATAAAGATATGGGAGATTCTACAAGGATTTCGATAATCGAATACTGAAACAATAGTACACAAAATCCTAAAGTGATCCAGATAACGCTACAAGAATAATAAAATAAGAACACTTATATATAGGAAGTACCAGAGGCGTATCCACCATGTTCTTATTTTATTATACCCGTTTCGTTATCTAAATCACAACTACCACATAACACATAAATCGTCAACTTGTACCAACTCGTAAACACGCATTAAAGCACACAATGAATCCAATCATGGACTCCAATATCAGTACTTTAAACATCCTACAAGAATCAACCTATGAAGATAGATAGATGCTATAAGGATTCGGGGTCTGTCACATTGTCTAATCTAACATGCATTAAAGTACACAATGAATCCAAACATGGACTTCAATATTAGTACTCTAAACATCCCATATAAGTCTAACTATGAAGATAGATAGATAGATACTACAGGGATCCTGGGTTCTTGTCATATTGAATTATTGAATCAAAACAATCCTAAATCCTAATGGTGATTCGGGATAACGCCACGAAAGGTAATACAATAAGCACACTTATATTTAGGAAGTACCAGCGGCGTATCCACCATGTGCTTATTGTATTATTTAGTTTCGTTATCTAAATGACCAACAAACTATACAAAAACCAACCATCGAGTTGTAAAGTACTTCTTAAAAATCTCACTATGAAGTTAGGAAGATCTAAGACTGTACTTCAAATATCCTACATGAATCTAACTATGAAGATAGGTAGATCACTTAAGGATAAAACATTGCATTTGCATAATCGGAATAACACACATAAAAGCACTTAGTGAACACACATATGCCATAAATTTTGAAAACAAATCGATTACACATATGAATCACCCCAAAACATTTGAAAACAGTAAAAGAGGGGAGCTATGTTCTCGCCTGGGGTTGCGTATAGTCCCGGTTCAAAGGGTATAACAAAGCTCAAAAGACCAAGAGTTCAGGTGTTGAAGCGGTTCCTAGGGTAACAGATACTATGTTAGGGAAACGACACCTAAATTGGAAGATTGGATAGAATGAGGTCTTGTAAACCAAACGAGCATTAGAACTCATGTGATATGGTTTAACAAAGCCTACATTCTAAATCGAAACCTATCCTAAGTGCTTACGACCCATTAAGGTAGCTTAAGCCACTTTAACGCGTTGTTCGCGCGAAAGCGCGTTCGAGACACCTAACTAGTCCTATGACAAGTATTATATGCCTTAACATATCTAATTATGTTATATAATCAGTTTAGATGTCTTAAAATGAAATTATGCGAAAAAGGGCATTTTGGTCATTTTCCTAAGGCATATAAGCTACCTATCATACAACTAACTAAACGAAGTGACCATAAGGTATAACCTCGGAAGGTTATTCCCTATACAACTATGGTCACAATACATGTTTGGTCGGATCCTAATGATTGACCAAACGGGTCGGGTTCGAAAGTCTAAGCGGTTGTTTAGACCGCTTATCTTACGACCCTATATAAGCACTATCCTAAAAGTGATGAGCTAAACATGTTAAAACATGTTTAACGAAGTTAGAAAACAAGTTTGATATCAAAACAAATGGGTTTGATACCTAAAAATAGTTTGGTTGCAAAATACGCATAGACGCGTATTTTGACCGAAACTATGACTCGTCACTACACCTAATTAACGTGGTAATCAGTAGGTATAGTCACACGGGACTATAACCATCGTGATTACATTCACGTTGTGAATTCAAACGAACTTTGTGTTGACCAAAGACTGGTCAAAGCAGAAAGTCAAACACTATTTGACTTTCCCGCTTAAAAACGCATAAAAGAATGAAAGAAGCTTACAAAGGGTCCAAGCTAGGAAGTTTGATCCAGGTTTGCTCAGGTATGAAGTGTTTAAACCTCAACTTAGAGCAAAATGAATCAAGTGTGAGTTGAAGTGAATGAAAGCATTGGTATTTATAGATTTTGGAGAACCGTTAGGATCGTTCCTCGCAAAACGTGCCTTGATCTAGACCTTACATGTGGGCACATGGTTTTCAAAACCATGGGAATACTTAAAACCATCAAATTCCAGCCCATAGAGTGCAAAACCTTGGGTTAAAACCATCAAATCCTCAAAAATGGACCAAGTTCAATGTATCTACCAGAAATTTCAAAAATGGTCCCTGCACTTGTAAAACTTGATTTTTTTGCACTTTTAAACCCCGTTAACCTCATTTCAAGGCTCTAAAATGATGTTAAAGTATAGGGAACTTAAAATATGCTCAAAGACATCACGGATGTCGGTTCATTTGGCCGTACGGTTGCGTTATTAGGGTAATTACGACGGAAGTCGTAACGAACGCAAAAACGTTCCAAATTAAGCGATGAATGAAATTTTATCATGCCAATCACTAAGATAAAATATTTTAATGATTACATAAATTTTTGGATGTCCGGATATATTCAGAACGTAAGTTATGCGCGAAAATGCAAACTTATGCACTTTTTGACGCTTTTAGTCCCTATTGATCAAATAAGTTTATTTTTGACACACCAAAGCCTTCAAAACTTATTTCTAAGTTATATAAAAGTTATTTAAGGTATGTTAAGCCTATGTCATTGTTCCGGAGTGTTTGCCGCATTAAACTGATTAAGTTTACGCACCAGTTCGCGTAAAATTTTCCAGAAAGCGATTTAAGGCTAGAAAATGAACTAGAATCCAAACGTGAAATTGTAAAACCAAAATAAACAAATTTTTGAGACCAAAACACATTGTTTCTTTGATAAAAGATAGTGTCCTACATTGTGTGTGTTTACGGAGCACAAGTGTCACAACATTGTAAGACAAGAGCTACATGTGTAACACATGTTACAACTGCCTAATGTTTTGAAATAAGAGTAAAGGTTGTAACAGAAAAGGTTGTAAAGTAAGAGCTACATGTGTAACACATGTTACAATTTTTTTTGAAGTAACAGAAAAGGTTGTAAAGTAAGAGCTACATGTGTAACACATGTTACATATATTAGGAGTAATATATCTACTAACTTGTTTGTCTAGTAAGTAGCATCGAACGCTAACACATCCCCAAAAGCCTTGTAGTTTAGCTTGGAGATCTCATCAGCCCAAAACACAGCATTCAATTTCCCATTAGCTACAACAAAGTCATAGTAGAAGTTGGGAAGACTTTCCCTCCGATCACGAAGGCGATCCAGAAAAAGTTGAGCATCTCGGTTACCTATAAAAATCCTTAACTTCTGGCTAAAGTTTTTAAAGTCGTCGGGAGTACCATGCACGTTGTGATGACCACCTTTAATACTTACAAGGCACCTGTGGGCCTTGACCGGACCAATACGATTAATGCTCATTCGGTGAATAAATTGTTGCATTGCAAATGGGAGTTTTCTTGATATTTTTGAAAGGTCGCGGTTGAATAGGTCAATAAGGGGGTGATTATGCACATCAATCCAGTTGTGTACAACAAAACGAGTAGGGTTTTGCGTGATGAGGACAAGAATCTGCGCCTTGCAATCAGTGTGTGTGAATGTACTTTTCCTGTTGGTCATCACCGAAGACTCACATAGAGTGTCAAACGTCCTTTTCTGTTGCGGTTTAGCAGCTTTCGAGCACCTCAGGTATTTGTGTGTCGCATACCCATTCCAAACCTTTGTTTGCCCCTTTTTTACATTGAAGCCAGCTTGATATCCGTATGCCTTATACATTGCAATAAGCTCCTCAAATGTGTCGTATGATTTTCCAAGAACGGGATGGAACTCCTTGTCAACAATAGGAGTCCAATCTTTGGTTCCTTGTGGGGTCTGAGTTACAAAGTAGCAGGGAGTTCCTTGTTCATCTGTGTATAAAATGTGTAAATTAAACAAAAACTGAATCTTTTTCGAAAAAAAAAAACATAACGGCTACATATTTAACACATGTTACAACTGAGTAATTTTGAAAAATAACATGAATTGTATATTTTTTGGAAAAATTTGTCATAAGGGCTACATTTTGTAACAACATCATGGATTTTTTTAATTTTTTGTAAGGTTGTAACACTTGTTACATGTTACATGTGTACGTGTTACGTTGATCAATGCATATGTGACTTGTAAACAATGCATATTTTTTTTAAATACAAACGTAAAAGTTATTTTTATTGAAGTGCTAACACTTTTATTGCAATGCGAACACATGTTACAATTTACCAATGAATATTTTTCAATAATATTTATGGTTTCATGTTGCCAAAAAGGTTAAAGATAACCTTCATGAACATCAGGTCCGGTTAGCGGGAAATTCCCTCTGTCGTTAGCTCGTGCGCGTAGCGGTGATTCCTCGTCATACTCATCACTCCACATATCTGAAAATCGAGTTTGCACCGGTAATTAGAAAAACAAGAATAAGGTTTTTTTTTAGAAAAAAAAGCTTTTAAATCTAAATGTTAAACCTTCTTCATTTGGTGAAAACATCTGAAAGTGAGACTGTTGAAGTTCTACCTCTAGCTGCATGTTCTCAGTTCTAATATGCCCAACACCTGATTATACAATAAATTACAAACTTGTATAGTAATGGGTTTCAAGCACCAACAAAACAAAAAGAAAATACAAATTGGTTGCTTGGTTGTGCAAGATATTAAAAATGTGAAAAAACTTCAAATAAGTTGAACAAAAGGATCCAAAATAAATCATCTAATCCGCAAACACCAACAAACATGTAAATGGCAGGGTGTTCATGATTGACTCATAAAAACTGAAGAAAAGGAACCAAAAAGAAGATGATTACCCAGAAAAGAAGATGATTGACTCCTAAAAAAAGAAGAACATGAACAAAAAAAATATGATTGTCTACTAAAAAAAGAGAACAAATTTTTTATTCATTCACATACCGGAATAACCTGATGCCTGCTGGAAGTAAACCGCCAGTGATTGATCGCCGATGAAGTTGTTCCGGAATACACGACTAGGAGAACAAGCCTGAAAATCGGCGATGAAAGATGGGAGAAAGCAATGGAGTTAGCGTTTTTGAAGAAGAAAGGAATGGGGGATGAAGAAGGAAGAAAGAAATGGAAGTTCTGTATATATTTTTTGGTTTAAAAAAGTGATGAGTTGATGGGTAATAAATGACTTGATGGGATGGGGAACAGGGTGAAATGATGGCTACAAATGACTAATTTGCCCTTTTAACTTGTGTTTTAAAGATATGATGTGGATCAATCTTGACCACACAATTCAGGTTTCCCAAGTTTTCTAGATTAAATGGGTTTTTCATAGATACTTACATTATATATATATATATATATATATATATATATATATATATATATATATAGGGAGCCGCTAGAATGAGAACCACCTCCAGTTGTAAGAACCGCGAGAACCACTCTCAACCAATCAGGTTATGCCAACATAAAGGGTATGTTGGTCATTTACCCCAAATGTCAAATCTTCCATATCTCCACAATTAAAGCTACTGACTTTTTATATAGTCTCTCCTCTCTCATAATCCACCATTTTCATCTCCTTTCAAAATCCTCTGCACTAAGAAACCCAAAATCATAATCCACTCTCTACCCACCTTCTTCTCCACCTCTGATTCACCATATCCACCACCGTACCTCCATCACGACAACCACCTACCCATCTACAGCTGAGGTCCGATATCGCCACTGTTGTCAAATCTCTGGCAGACCACTGATAACCAACCTCTACCTCCGATTACAATCACATCGGTGACCACCGAGTGACCACCTGCGACTACCGATTAGCATCAAGGGTGATGTGGGTTTTTGTTGAGGCGGAGGTTTGGGTTAGCAGATGAAGGGTGAAGTGTGATGTGGTTGTTATGGTGGGTTAGGGGCGGCGGTCGTTGAAGGGTGATGTGGTTGTTTGTGGTGGGTTTGTGGTGGGTGGTTGGTGAAGGTGGGTTTGTGATGTGGTGGGTGTTTGTGGTCGGGAGGTGGTGGGTGCTCGAGATGATGGTTTGTTTTGGCAAGGATTCTTTTTGATATTTTTCTGCTTCAATCTGTTGAATTTTTTGAATCTTGATGGTATGTTTTATCTTGATGATATTTTGTCTGATGAACTTTGTGGGGTATGACTTTCTTGATGGTATGTTTTATCTGCTTCAATTGGGGGTTTTGATTCTGTTGAATCTGTTTGCCTTTTGAATCTATTGAATTTTTTGAATCTGTTTGAATATGTGTTGATTGATGTTCTTGTTCCTTTTGGATGTTTAAATGGGTTGAATCCGGTGCCTTATTGAATCGGCGGTGATGATGCAAAAAAAAAATTGACGTTAGCGCGGCAAGGTTGGTGGAGGGTAGGTTTTTGAACCTGCAACCCCATTTTGCAGCCTCTGATTATCGGAAAATCTGAGCCAAAACTTCGTTTTTTTCTAGAATCCACTCGTTCTTTTAATTTTTGTTTGTTGGGTTTTTTTTATTTTAGGCATCGATGATGATAACAATATATCTGAGATGCTTCACCGAGTTTGCGATTTCTGGGTGCGTTCGTTTTTGCGTAAAAAAGTTTTTGTAAAAAAAAATTAAACCGTAAACTTTTTGACGTAAACCGTAAACTTTTTAACGTAAAACGTAAAAAGTTTTAGGTAAAACGTAAAAACGTAATTTTTTTTTACTAAAACGTAAAAAATGTTAACGTAAAAACGTTAACGTAAAAAACCGTTAAGGTAAAAAATGTTAACGTAAAAAACCTGAATTTAAAAATGTTAACGTAAAAAACCGGCGAGTAAAATGTAAAAACGAAAAAAAACGTTAACGTAAAAAATCGGCGCGTAAAATGTAAAAAAAAACGTTAACGTAAAAAATCGGCGCGTAAAACGTAGAAAACCGGCGCGTAAAACGTAAATAACGTTTTTTGTAAAAATGGTGCATTGAAAAAACGACGCGTGAAACGTAAATAACGTTAACGTAAGAAAGGCGCGTTGAAAAAACGGAGCGTAAAACGTAAATAACGTTTACGTAAAAAAGGCGCGTTGAAAAAACGGCGCGTCAAAAAACGAGGCGCGAAAAAGCCGTGCGTAAAAACGTAAAACGTAAAAATCTGTAAATAAAATCTGTAAGAATCGTAAAACGTTTCGTAAAAAAACGCTCGTAAAGAACGGCTCTTAAAAATGTTTTAATCTCATCCATCTATTTTGAAAATCTTAAAAAAATTATCATAAAATTCTGATTTTAAAATATTGTTTAACAAAAAAATTTGTTTTTTAATAAAAAGTAATTAATGAATAGGATAAAAAGACAATTAAATATAATATATCATTAAAAGACAAAAACAGTAATTTTACTTAAATACCCTTTTGAATTAAAATATTAAAGACATAATAAGACAAAAAATACTTAATATTATTTTTTAATACTTTTAATCTCATCCATCCATCTACTTGATTTAATGGCTACAAAGTGGTTCTCGCGGTTCTTACAACTGGAGGTGGTTCTCATTCTAGCGGTCCCCTATATATATATATATATGTGTATATATATATATATATATAAAGGTACGGGATCAGGAGAAAACGCCCAAAAGTGTGAGAACGCATCCTGGCCCAACACGTGGCGCGGGATATGATCAGGGCGTGAGGGGGTTTTTTTGTCTTTTCAATCTTCTTTTATTTTCCCAATTTATGCTGGTTCATTTTTGGCGTCTAAGATTATTTTGGCGTTAATTGTATTCATTAACTAATTGGCGTTGAATTAATTGTTTTTGTGTCACATAGATAATTTTTTTGGCGTTATAGCGTTTCTCTGGTCAATTTTTTTGGCGTTTTGTGGCGTTGTATAATAATTCATTACGAGTCATTAATATTTTCATAAGATTACAATAAGACCGAATGTTTTTTATGGCGTTTAGTCAATTTTTTTGGCGTTTAATACATTGACAGGGTGCTTTGCCAGCACCCATTCTCACAGTTTTCATTAGAGGTGTGCACGGTTTGGTTCGGTTCAGTTATTAGCATTATCCGTAACCGTAAGCGAAGTCATCGGTTAATCGGTTCGGTTAATTTGTCGGTTTTCGGTTCGGTTAATTTTCGGTTAATAACCAATTCAAATAAGGGCTAATTTTTTGCTTAGAAATACATGTAATGAAGGTATAAATACATGAAATATATGTATAAGTACATAAAATGGATGTATAAATAAATGAAATGGAGGTATAAATGCATGAATAGATATTTAAATACATAAAATGGAGGTATAAATAAATGAAATGAAGGCATAAATAAATGAAATAGAGGTATTATTACATGAAATGAAAGTATAAAACATGAAATACATGAAATAGAGGTATAAAAGCTAGAAATATATAAAAAATAAATGATTCGGTTTGGTTCGGTTAATTTCGGTTAACCGATGGTAAAAAATATCCGTTAACCGACTTTCGGTTAATTTCGGTTCGGTTTTGTCGGTTTTCTGTTCGGTTTCGATTAACGGTTTGGTTATTGCACACCCCTAGTTTTCATACTACCAGCGTTTTGGTGTTTGTAGTTTTTGGTATATAATAATGTATTTTATTTGTAGAGAATTAGATAACAAACAACAAATAATTTGATAACAAAACAATATAAAATGAAAAATAAAATAAAATAAAAATGGTAATCTAAATTCTCATCCAAATCTTCACTGTCATTATCCTCTTCTTCTTGAATTTGTTTTGGCTTTTTGAACCATTGAATTCCTTAGCTAGATGGCAACTTTCCTACATAACCCCCGTCTTTTTTAGACGAAGCTAGCTTGTTAGTGGCATCCTGTTTTTTGGTGTGATATTCTTGTTTGTTGGCATGTCATTAAATATCAACTCTTGCTTGATGCTATTTATAATAATGGAGTCCAAAATGACATTTTACACTTGTGTTGATCCCTTCATGCCATGCATATATTCATCAAGAACAAAGCTCACATGATGACATATCACTGTCATCAGTCTCTTTTTCTTAAATATTTGTCCATCTCTTTCACCAAAAGATTATAGAGAAACCCACCTCAGAGAAGAATCCATTTATTGAAAGCTTTGCCATCTGTGGTTTTTTAACTATTTTTTTTGGTGTTTAAAGTGAGTGGTTTCTAGGGAATATGTCACACCCTGATATTTCCACGTATTATCGGTGGGCCAGGTGGGGAGTATCGTGACGTAGTTGATATCATCATAGTCAAATAATCACAGTTCAATGCACAACAGAAGTCTAAAGCAAATATATTACAAAACGATTAAAAATAACATCAAATATTACAAAAGGATTGTAAGATGGATCCACAGGTGGATCTTAAAACAGAAATATAAACACTGTTCAATAGACTTTAGACGTTTAGAACTTGCAAGATTCCCTATTAACGCCCTAAGCTCCCAGCCAATTTACGTACAGTACCTGTCACTTAACCTTTTTGGAAAATACGTCAGTTTACACTGGTAAATACAATTAACTGACTCTTTTGAAAATGTTTAAGAAAATTGATTTATACGCACAAGGCACAAAAATTCTTTTATAACTTGGGACATTTATATTAAAAACAATCTTGTATCAGATTTACATGTTTGTCCAACATTTAGGGCGGGTGATTAAACAAACCGATCAAGATTAATCGACACACCATAAATATAACTCACAAGAAGTTACCTCACGAGTGAGTATATCTTTTACATACGCAACAGGAGGTGTTATGCCTACACCTTGTGCTTAAGTTGTGGCCATTTACACTTTTTAAATGAGCCAAGGATATCCAGGACACGGTCATTAACCCCCAATGTTATGTCTACACCTTGTGCTTAAGTTGTGGCAATTTACCTTGTGCTTAAGTTGTGGCCATTTACTGATAACAAATAACATTGGGGGTTAATGATCGTGTCCTGGATATCCTTGGCTCATTTAAAAAGTGTAAATGGCCACAACTTAAGCACAAGGTGTAGGCATAACACCTCCTGTTGCGTATGTAAAAGATATACTCCCTCGTGAGGTAACTTCTTGTGAGTTATATTTGTGGTGTGTCGATTAATCTTGATCGGTTTGTTTAATCACCGGCCCTAAATGTTGGACAAACATGTAAATCTGATACAAGATTGTTTTTAATATCATTGTCCTAAGTTATAAAAGAGTTTTTGTGCCTTGTGCATATAAATCAATTTTCTTCAACATTTTCAAAAGAGTCAGTTAATTGTATTTACCAGTGTAAACTGACGTATTTTCCAAAAAGGTTAAGTGACAGGTACTGTACGTAAATTGGCTGGGAGCTCAGGGCGTTAATAGGGAATCTTGCAAGTTCTAAACGTCTAAAGTCTGTTGAACAGTGTTTATATTTCTGTTTTAAGATCCGCCTGTGGATCCATCTTACAATCCGTTTCTAATATTTGATGTTATTTTTTAATCGGTTTGTAATATATTTACTTTAGACTTCCGCTGTGCATTGAACTGTGATTACTAGACTATAATGATATCAACTACGTCACGATACTCCCCACCGGGCCCACCGGTAATACGTGGAAATATCGGGGTGTGACAGGTTGGTATCAGAGCCAACATTGAGCGAATTAAACACTAGCCTTTTGTGTTTAATCTCAGTGACACAGTAGCACATTCCTTGACTTCCGAGTCTAGACTTGAACTAGGAATGATCTCATCCCTGTTATATGTATACATTGTTTTTTATATTTATGCATCGCAGGATCGTGTCGCCGAGCGAAGCTGCCATTGGTGGAAGCTCTCCAGACCCGAAGTATAAGAATTATAAGCTTTGTACCACAACTCGAATAAGCGTACGACCAGTATGGGGAAAGGACCTTTTGAACCCATTATCCATATCTCAAATTTTGTACCCAAGACTTTTGAAACTTCAAGTGAGAAGCCAACATCGGAGGAGTTCATACCAGCTGTCCCTGAAACTCCCGCTCCAAAGATAATACCTATGGACCCAAAGGACTCATATTTCTTACCTCCAAGTCTTAGAATCCCAAACTTGGATTATACCTGTCCTGACCTTATTCATGATTCATATTATTCATTAACCATAGAATCCTTGGATTCCACTTTTGCAAAGATTTCCTAATATAGAAAATTTCGACTACCCACAAAAACCTTCAGTACCCGTACCGCACTCAGAGAACCAAGGAGAAAACTTTCAGAAATAGAATGAAGAAGGAACTATCTTGTTATAATTCATTTCTATAGTAGTCCCTATAAGGACATATATATCTTTTAAGTCCCCTCGTGGGCGAATTTCTTTGTGTAAGACCCGTTTAGGGCAATTATTGTATTTTGAGACTTTCTATGAAAAGTTCCCTATTTTGAAATTTACTTTAGTATTAAACAGTATACGTATGTATTATGTCCTAAATCAGAACGTCATTTCAATTTATGATTGCTCTGCCATTATATATCAAAGAAAATCTTAAAGGTATAACCTAGCCTATATGTCATTTTCGACATAGCTAAGATGGTAAAGCCTTTTTAAGATAATAGATCCTTGTTAACACCTAAGAACGTGTTAACACTCTTGACAAATGTGGTTCGAGAAAATCACAATAGTCATCCTTATATTGGATTCTTCCAATCTCTTATCTAGCCTAGTGATTTAGAAATCATGGCACAAATCATCAGATAAGATGATCTTATCATAAACATCCCTTAGTGATGAAATGCCTACGGGCTATATCTATTGTCCTAAAAGACAAAAGACAGTTGTAGTCCTTGACTCTCTGCCAAGAAAGGTAATGAACTATGTTCAAACCTTAATGCCTCGATCCTATAAGATCATGGCTTATAAAAAAATTCAAAACTGTCCTCGTGACAAGGCCTTTTGTGCCATTTCAATATCCCTAATAGCTTATAGCTGGATTAATTATAATGAAAAGTTTAAAATAAACCTGATTATCAAATTAACCAAATATGGTCCATTTATGCCATGGTTAATGAATAATCGAAGATGATGATTCCAAAATAAACTCCTAAGCAAAATTATTGATGATTGTTTTATAGAAAACAAGCTTCAGCATGTCTGAATCAGATGAAGTCAACAGTCATCCCAATATTTGGAATGACAATACAAGGATGAATGTAACGGCTGCAGAATTACAGACAATGATAGATAAAGCCATCACTCAAGCCATTGACAGGCAGTTCAAAGATTCAAGTGGTGATCATAGTGGGACCCAAGTTGTGCCTCACACAAAATCACCTTCTAAGATACATACGTCTTATAAGAATGATTCTCATCATTCTTCAAATCAGAAAAGTGTTCCATCCAGACAAATTGTGCTCAATCAGGAGCCACATGTTAAGACCTACTCTTATAAATACTTTGTCACTTGCAAACCAAGGGACTTCACTGGAGTAAAAGGAGCCATCGATTGTATGACATGGCTGGATTAGATGGACACAGTAGTAGACATCAGTGGTTGTGCAAAACAGGATATTGTGAAGTTTGTTTCACAATCATTCAAAGGAGAAGCGTTGGCATGGTGGAGATCATTGATCCAAGCCACGGGGAAGATCCTACTTTATAACTTGTCTTGGGATCAATTTGTTGCGCTGATCAAGGAAATTTTTTGTCCTCAGCATGAGGTAGAAAAGATAGAAACATACTTCTTGACTCTGGTCATGAAGGATTTAGATTGTCAGGCATACGTGACGAGTTTCAACACTATGCCCCGCCTAGTTCCCTATTTAGCCACCCCTGAACCTAAGTGCATAACACGCTTTATTGGTGGCCTAGCACCAGAAATTAAGGGAAATGTCAAGGCATCTAGGCCTACCACATATAGGTCCGTGGTGGACTTATCCCTATCTCTCACTTTAGATGCAATCAGGAATAAGTCTGTTAAGGCTTCTGGCGAGGGAAAAAGGGAAAGAGAAGAGGAGAACTCTCATCAATCTAACAAGAAGAAGAAGGGAAGTTCGGAGCACAGGAAAGATTTCGAGTTTGGGAAAAACTCGAGTCAGTCCAATAACAGACCCAAATGCAGTAACTGTAGAAAGCAACATTCAGGAAAATGTACAATCGACCCACGTGCTAAATTGTGTGGAATTTGCAAGACCAAGGGTCACAAGACTTTAGATTGCAAGGAGTTGAAAAACGCGACTTGTTACAACTGTAACGAGGAAGGGCACATCAAAACCAACTGCCCAAAACTTATAAAGAAGCCTGGAGAGGCCAAGAAAACAAACGCATGAGTCTTCCAGATGGACATCCAAGAGGCAGTACAGAATGATAACATCATAACAGGTACCTTTCCTTATCAAGAGGATTATACAGAAATTTATTTGATTCTGGCGCAGATAAGTTTATTATGGACAATAAATGTTGTAAACTGTGGTATCTGCCTGTTAGGACTCTAGACATATAACGCAAGGTAAAATTGGTCGGCGATACTTTAGAGACTGCTTCAACAAATCTTAAATGGATATTTTATATCTATTAGGAATCACTCTTTTCTGATATCCTTATGGCAAGCTTTCAAGCTATCCAAATTCATCAATATAATAAAGACAGACGTGACATTTTGATCCCCTGTCAAAAGGTGATGGACTAGGTTCGAACCTTAAATGCCATTGATGGTCTTTTTATGGCCTAGGCTAAGTATAATTGATATATATTTAAATAACATTCACTAAGAATGTTCGTACTATATTAGCCTGTATGGTTTAATGATACCATGGTTAGTATATGTTAGGTCATCAGGATGATGAATAGCGGTTGTTGGATTGCAACTAAGTAATTGTTTCATTTGGTGTAAGGAACCAAGTCTCGAGTATGACAAACTTGGATAAGACAACCGTCAATCGCGCCATTGATGATGCGACACATGCTAATGATGCTACAATTGTGAACCTCAAAATTGACAAAGATGTTCTCCAAGCTATGATAGACGCAGCTGTTGGAAAAGCTGTGAGAAAGGCCGTTAAAAAGTTCAAAGAGCCCAATGCTACTTGCTCCAAATCCCATTTAAGACTACACTCCCTTACTCATGAGAAGGATCTTGTTCATGCCTCGGATGCAAAGAATGAACTAAAAAGGAAAAGGGAGGAAGATAACTCCCATACTTCTAAGAAAAAGGGTAAGCTTGAGCTTATGAAGAACAAACAAGAGTCCAACAAGAAACCTGTATGCAAGACCTGCAAGAAACGCCATCTCGGGAAGTGCAGATTTGAATCTCAGCCTCTACCTTATGGGATCTGCAAGTCTAAGGAACATAAAACCTTGTATTGCAAGAAATTGAAAGATGCAATCTGTTATGGTTGCAACGAGAAGGGGCATATTAAGACAAACTGCCCTAAAAATCAGAAGAAGGCTGAAGAATTTAAGAAGACCAATGCTCGGGTTTTTCAAATGAATGCTCAGGAAGCCATTCAGAATGACAATGTGACATTAGGTACATTTCTTATCATTTATCAGTAATATAAGTGCTAAGAGTTCTGTTATGATTCAGATACCAATAAATCCTTCATAAATTGTAAGTATAGCAAAACTTTAAAATCTTCCACAAGAACCTTAGATATTAAGCATAAGGTAAAACTTACAGACGAAAATCATAGGAAACATTTCTTATGTTCCTGTCAGAAATCCTCAGTCGTAAAATTTTAGAGTACCCTCTCTCCGGATGAAGTACGTCAGCATATGTAGTTGATATCTCTTTGATCTCTATCGATTGCGAATACCAGATGGTATGACAAAAGCGCCATATGAGGATTGGTGTATCTTAAAATGTTCCATAGATTGCTTCCATTCCTGATCAGTAGGGAGGTTTAATGCATGGAACCACAAAGATATTCCGATGGTCATATGGTACTAAAGTCGGCTAATGGTATTCAAAGAAGATATCCAGAATGGAATTGTCCAAGTAAGTGTCTCTGATTAAGGAATCCGTGGACTCGTAACATAAATGTGTCACTTATCTGACACAGGCAATGATAGATGAACTAGAGCCTAAGATTTAGAAAATCTCTGTAACCTCCTTGTGTCTTGATTATCTTCTCCAAGGACTACCCTGTTTACCTCCTGAAAGGCAAGTAGAGTTAAGATTTATATCCCGCATAGGGCTGCATTATTGTGAAATCTCCAGGACGACTAGTACCATCATTGGAAGAATCGAAACCCTAATTAAGTGAGTTTTAAGATAGAGGTTCATAAAGCCTAATTCAATATTCTGAGAGTTTGGTATTGTTAATTAAGAAAGAAGGTTCATTTTGCTTATGCATTGATTACCGCAACCCTATTTAGGCAACAATTAAGAATCGCCATCAGCTACCCAGGATCGTCGATTTGTTCGACTAGCTGTAAGGATTAGCTATTCCTTAAAGATTGGTTTTAAGCAGTGGTTGGAATAACCATCTCACCTTAAATAAGCTTTTCTATAATAGTTGTTATGTAAGTATCAAGGCTGCTCCTTTGGAGACCTTGTATAGATGGGATATTAAACATCTGTTGTTAGACAGAAGTTCGGTAAGTCCGAATTAGCAGGACCTGAAATTACCTTGGAAACAATGAATAAGATCATTAGAATTCGTAATCATCTGTAAGTTGCCAGTAATCGGCGAAAGATTAAGGATTGATGAAAGTCGCAACCCTCTTAAGTCCTTAATAAGGAATAAGGCTCAATTGAAGGTATCGCCCTAAGAAGGATGTGCTGAGTTTTAATTTATCAGGGTAAGTTAAGCTCTGGATATATAGAATCATTCGAGGAAATCGAATATAACAAGATCAAGTAGCTTATAAGCTAAAACTTACCTGAGGAGCTTGATGAAAATCAATGTGACCCACACTAGTGATTTAAGGATATGTTTCACCGATAAGTCGAGAAGCATTATCACATAATGATATGCATATTTATGATAAGATAAGAAACTCGTATCGATTAAGGATCGACAGGTTAAGAAGCTCCAAAAGGATACATGTACCTATTATAAAGGTCACCTTGGGTGCTTGGAGAGGCCCCAAATATGCTATGGAGGTTGAGTCCATATTACGTCAGAAAGTACTTCCATTATTTTAGCAAATCTCGAGGTCGAGATTTCTTTTAAGGCGGTAAGGATGTAACACCTCGTAAAAGCACGTCCAATGTTGTATTGACACGTGTAATAAACCCCTAATAAAGTCAAACTTTGATTATGGAAGGACTGAAAGTGTTATCATGCTTAAAATAAGTCTCTGAATAACCTATTATGGTATTTATATTCACAAATGAGCCACTTGTTGATCGAGTGTAGTCGTTTGCGTAATTAATTGAAAGTTTGCGCAATGAAGGGTTAAACGCGTCAACATGTTAATTCTTACCTCTGAGTGACCTTTTAACAAACTGGGAGCTTCATGATATTTTATTATACTCTCAGGAATACCAATTATTGGTCATCTAAGGCTTTTATGCCTTTAAGTAACGTTACGCGCAACTTTGCAAGTTTAAGGGGTTAAAAGCGTCAATATGTTTAATTATACCTCTGAGTGACCTTTTTACTAACCCGAAGCATCGTGATGTTTATTAATACTCTCAAGGATGCCTAATATGGATTAGATAAGGCTTCGATGCTATTAAACAATGATATGCGCAAGTTTGCGCATTAGAGGGACTATTTGCGTCAAACTGCAAAAGTCTATCGATTCGTATGGTATCGGACCTTCCGGAATATGATCATAAGTTAAACATGCCCTGAATATCCTTTACATAGCTTAGAAATAGGCATAGAGGTGTTTGGTGCGCAAAAATAAACTTATTTGGTCAACAGGGACTAAAAGCGTCAAAAAGTGCATAAGTTTGCATTTTCGCGCATATCTTACGTTCTAAATATATCCGGACATCCAAAAATTTATGTAATCACTAAAATATTTTATTTTAGTGTTTGGCTTGATAAAATTCCATTTGTCGCGTAATTTGGATCGTTTTTCGCGTCCGTTCGTGTTTCGTCGTAATTAGTCGAACAACGCAACCGTACGACCCAACGGACCGACATCCGACAAATTTTTGAGCATGTTTTATGTCCCCTATGTTTAGGCATCATAGTAGAGCCTTGAAATGAGGTTAACGGACCTTAAATGGGTCAGAAATGACATTTAACAAGTACAGGGACTGAAACTGCATATTCTGAAAGTTTGTTGCTGATCTGAGCTGAGTAGGCGGGCCGCGTAAGCTGGGGACTCAGCCTACGCGGGGCGTGAGGGCCCCCAGACCTGCTGAAAACCAGTTTTTCACTTACAACAGCTGGTTTCTGGTATTGCACTTGGTTTCTTCATTGCTATGGGCTTATTTTAAGCACCCATAGTATTGAAAAACAATGGGTGATACTTGTACGGTCCAGATTGAAGCACGGGTTACGAGAAACGATCCTAACGGTTCTCAAAATCCTATATATACCCACTTATTTTAGCTTTCTTCACTTCATTCCATTCCAATCAGCTTGCTCTCTGATTCTAAGAGGATCTTGAACTTTTTGAGAACCTCCTTCAGTCCTAAGGACCACTTGTAAGTGCTCCTTTCGTGCTTAGTTTAATTGTTTGGCTCTTAAAGCCAAAAAGTCAAGCGTTCGCGATAAACGCTTTGACTTTTAAGCGATCAAGCCATGGTTCGCAACGAACATGGCTACGTGATCGTAATTAGGTAGGTATTAAACCCTCAAAAGGGCACCTCCTAATTATCACGTTTACTTAGTTAATTGTCGGGTCAAAGTAATTAAGATAAAAGTCAAACGAGTCGTTTTTAAATAAAATTCATAACAAATGATGTATAGGCAATAAAATCAGTTTTGTCACTTTAATAACTTGGTAAATATTAATTGAACATGTCTAGACATGTTCAACCCGACAATTCTGAGTTTAGGCTCGGTCCGGAACCGAAAGTCGCAAAAGTTGACTTTTGCTTTGACTTTCAGTTCTAACCCAATTTAGCTTAGTTTAGTTAGGCCTTAGGGTACTTTAGGACCATGTTATAGGTTAGTATAATCCTCTGAGGTTATACAACTTGGTTCCTTAGAAATCCTAGTTCATTGCATGTTTCCGTTAAATGCCTAAAAGTTGACCATTATGCCCTTTTGATACTAAAACGAGATTTTTGAAAATGTGAGAGGACAAAAACCTTTATTACTGATTTATAAACATGTCCTAAAATTTTGACATCAGTTTGAGGTCTAAATTAGGAGTTATGCTCAATATCGTAAATAAAGGCTTTTTTATTAATTAAAAGGCATATTTGATATAAATCCTATTTAAACTCAAATTTTGACATCAAACCTTTTACCTACTGATGTAATATAATATTTTGGGATTTTTGGAAATTTTTATTAAATTTTAAGATGATCATAACATAGAGTTCTCGCATAGGCTCGGTAATTGACGTTAACGCCATTTTTGCTAATAAAATGAGTTTTATACATCCTTTACATGTTAAACCTTTTTCTACTGATTTTATATAATAAATAAGTTATTTTAAACTGTAAAGGCTGTTCAAAATCTCAGATCTCCCTATTTAAACCGAAATATCGTCAAATACCGACTTTTATGCGATTTAGGCTCATAGTATGGTTTAAAACCATATTAGGCACCTAAAACTTGATACCTACTGATGTTATGAATAAATTTTTATAATTTAACAGTGAATAAAAGTTTTGAACTCAGATTTCCAAAATTAACCCTTAAAGCATATGTGAAATGACCAAAATGCCCCTACGGTGCATAGTTTGGCCATGAATCATAAATTTCACATATGTGAGATATCTTACTGATATGACTTGATAAAATAAATATTTTACTGATTATTTAGACCAGAAACTCAGATTATTATTTAACCTCTTTTATAAACATTAAAATGACCAAAATACCCCTACGGGGCATAAATTGGTTTTAAATTCGTTTTAGGCATAATGGAAGGTATCCTACTGATATCACAACATATTTAAGGCATATTAACCTGTGAAACATGTTCATGACTCATTTGGTTACCCGTTGTACATCTTACGTGTTCGGTATGGTTTATGTAACTAGTTTACATGAATTAACCGAAACGGGTTAGACCTTATCATTTTCACTTCAAAAATCAGAATGTGTTTAGTTTACCCATATTATAAAAGTCTTCATACTTATCGGGTCTAAATCACATTCTAATCCGGTCTTCGCTTAATCTTGTGTTTTGAACCGTAAACCTTTCCTTAAAACTAACCGGTGTAAGTTACAACTTAAATAAGACCCTTAGGAATCTAATAGGTTAATAAAACCTTCGTTCCAGATTGAGAGCCCCAATAGAGGTACTTGTGCTTGCTGATTAGAATATACGGCTGAGTATAAATTGCGTTTTAAGCTCAGGTAAATACTTTTAACTTATTTTCCGTTATACGAGCCTGGGATACGGTATTATAAAAATACCGCTTGGTCGGGTGTAGAAACCTTTTAATCGGAGATGATTAAATTGCATAATCCCATTTTAATCAGTATTGCTTGATAACAAATAACATTGGGGGTTAATGACCGTGTCCTGGATATCCTTGGCTCATTTAAAAAGTGTAAATGGCCACAACTTAAGCACAAGGTGTAGGCATAACACCTCCTGTTGCGTATGTAAAAGATATACTCACTCGTGAGGTAACTTCTTGTGAGTTATATTTGTGGTGTGTCGATTAATCTTGATCGGTTTATTTAATCACCGACCCTAAATGTTGGACAAACATGTAAATCTGATACAAGATTGTTTTTAATATAATTGTCCCAAGTTATAAAAGAATTTTTGTGCCTTGTGCATATAAATCAATTTTCTTCAACATTTTCAAAAGAGTCAGTTAATTGTATTTACCAGTGTAAACTGACGTATTTTCCAAAAAGGTTAAGTGACAGGTACTGTACGTAAATTGGCTGGGAGCTCAGGGCGTTAATAGGGAATCTTGCAAGTTCTAAACGTCTAAAGTCTGTTGAACAGTGTTTATATTTCTGTTTTAAGATCTGCCTGTGGATCCATCTTACAATTCGTTTGTAATATTTGATGTTATTTTTTAATCGGTTTGTAATATATTTACTTTAGACTTCCGCTGTGCATTGAACTGTGATTATTAGACTATAATGATATCAACTACGTCACGATACTCCCCACTGGGCCCACCGGTAATACGTGGAAATATCGGGGTGTGATAGGTTGGTATCATAGCCAACATTGAGCGAATTAAACACTAGCCTTTTGTGTTTATTCTCAATGACACAGTAGCACATTCCTTGACTTCCGAGTCTAGACTTGAACTAGGAATGATCTCATCCCTGTTATATGTATACATTGTTTTCGATATTTATGCATCGCAGGATCGTGTCGCCGAGCGAAGCTGCCATTGGTGGAAGCTCTCCAGACCCGAAGTATAAGAATTATAAGCTTCGTACCACAACTCGAATAAGCGTACGACCAGTATGGGGAAAGGACCTTTTGAACCCATTATCCATATCTCAAATTTTGTACCCAAGACTTTTGAAACTTCAAGTGAGAAGCCAACATCGGAGGAGTTCGTACCAGCTGTCCCTGAAACTCCCGCTCCAAAGATAATACCTATGGACCCAAAGGACTCATATTTCTTACCTCCAAGTCTTGGAATCCCAAACTTGGATTATACCTGTCCTGACCTTATTCATGATTCATATTATTCATTAACCATAGAATCCTTGGATTCCACTTTTGCAAAGATTTCCTAATATAGAAAATTTCGATTACCCACAAAAACCTTCAGTACCCGTACCGCACTCAGAGAACCAAGGAGAAAACTTTCAGAAATAGAATGAAGAAGGAACTATCTTGTTATAATTCATTTCTATAGTAGTCCCTATAAGGACATATATATCTTTTAAGTCCCTTCGTGGGCGAATTTCTTTGTGTAAGACCCGTTTAGGGCAATTATTGTATTTTGAGACTTTCTATGAAAAGTTCCCTATTTTGAAATTTACTTTAGTATTAAACAGTATACGTATGTATTATGTCCTAAATCAGAACGTCATTTCAATTTATGATTGCTCTGCCATTATATATCAAAGAAAATCTTAAAGGTATAACCTAGCTTATATGTCATTTTCGACATAGCTAAGATGGTAAAGCCTTTTTAAGATAATAGATCCTTGTTAACACCTAACAACGTGTTAACACTCTTGACAAATGTGGTTCGAGAAAATCACAATAGCCATCCTTATATTGGATTCTTCCAATCTCTTATCTAGCCTAGTGATTTAGAAATCATGGCACAAATCACCAGATAAGATGATCATATCATAAACATCCCTTAGTGATGTAATGCCTACGGGCTATATCTATTGTCCTAAAAGACAAAAGACAGTTGTAGTCCTTGACTCTCTGCCAAGAAAGGTAATGAACTATGTTCAAAACTTAATGCCTCGATCCTATAAGATCATGGCTTATAAAAAAATTCAAAACTGTCCTCGTGACAAGGCCTTTTGTGCCATTTCAATATCCCTAATAGCTTATAGCTGGATTAATTATAATGAAAAGTTTAAAATAAACCTGATTATCAAATTAACCAAACATGGTCCATTTATGCCATGGTTAATGAATCATCGAAGATGATGATTCCAAAATAAACTTCTAAGATAGGATGCAATTCTTTATCCAAAGCGATGCCAAGAGATAGGATGCCCCTCTGTACCTCTTCTTCCATCTTCAAAACTGCCTTGATCATCCTAACATACACCCTCCTTCTGTTGTTAAAATGCAAGACGAATCGCCTGATTGCCCGAGTGTATCTCCACCAAACGATGGTTGCCATTTTTTGCGTTTTGGTTAAATTGGCGTTTTTGGTAAAAGATGTTTTTGCAGAAATGATAGATTGAAGTGATTATGGAAGCGATGTTTTACGTCGTTTATATAATGATGTTTTTGGCGCGTAATTTAGGAGGGAATTTTTTCTAATAAATGTTAATAACTGAATTTCAGTTACTGTGTTGTTTCCTCTTCCTGTAATCTCCAACGCGTTTTATCACTTTTTTTTGGCTTTTTGTATTTAATGGCGTTTTGTTTTTTTGAATGACGTGTTATCATTTTTGTTGGCGTTTTGAATTTGAGCGGTAAAAGACCCTTTTACCCTTAATGAAGCGCGTCCCACATAATAAAATTGATGTTATTTACGAAAACGCCACCGCGCAATCTAGTCTATGGATTGTTTTGATCTGACAATCCATAATCGTTCTCACACTTTCCCCCGTTTTCTCTAAATCCTACCCGTATATATATATATATATATATATATATATATATAGGGTAGGGTTCATGAGTGAACAATGATTTATTTGTGAACAAAATGAACTTATCCTGACCATTGATTTTGTCGATCTAAAATTTTTCTTTAATGGCAAGATTGTAATTATCTTTTGTAACTTACAAGTATTTTAATAGAAACAAGGGTATAATTGTATATTTCTATCTTCATTTAATTAATTTATTTTTTCTCTCTCCTGATTTCTCTTTCCAACTAAAAGAATATTTAATTACATTCTCTATATTTTTTCTCTCTCACATATTACCTAACTTAATATTTCATAATTTAAAAAAAAAATACAAACATTACCAAATATTGTTCCAGCTAAAACACAATTAAAAATATTTAATTACATTCTCTATACATATATGTATTAGATCAATGTTTGGTGAAAAGATGTACAGTGGAAACAATATGTAGTAATACACAAGTGTATAAGTCTGATATATATCGACATGTATACACTATGTACTTGAATAATACACAGGTGTATACGTCTAGTATATACCGACCCGTATACACATATGTACTTGAATAATACACAAGCGTATAAATCTGGTTTATACTAACCCGTGAAAACAAGATGTAATAATATAAGTCTTGTATATACTGACCTGTTTACACATATGTTAAAAATCATAATTTAATTAGGTTTAATATTTAATTTTAAAAGGAACATAACAGTTTATTTAAAAAAACATTAGCCCTTCAATCTCTTATAATTAAAATAATAGAGAAATAATTAAAAATGAGAGAGAGAGAGTTAAGAGAGGAGACAATTAAGGATTTTAATTAAAAGTACTTGGCTAATGTCAATCTTACCCTTTTAATCTAAAAAATGATCAAGGGCCAAGATTAGTTCACTCTCAAAAAGTTGTTCACTCATGATCCTAATCCTATATATATATATATATATATGGGACCGTTAAAATGAGAACCACCTCCAGTTGTAAGAACCGTGAGAACTTTTTGATCCGGGGTGAGTTGGACCAAATTTTTTTTTCATAAACGTAGATGCTTGTATTATAAACACATTTGTAAAAAAAAAATTCAAAAAAAAAAAATGTCGTGTGTGTAGTTTTGAACACCACAAGTTTGTGTTTACGGGTACCGTAAATTTTAAATAAAATTTACGGGTCCCGTAAACGCAAACTTTGGGTGCTCAAAACTACACACCCGACATTTTTTTTTGAATTTTTTTTTTACAAATGTGTTTATAATACATGCATCTACGTTTATGAAAAAAAAATTTGGTCCACCTCGCCCCGTACGGTGTAGTTTTCACAGTTCTTACAACTGGAGGTGGTTCTCATTTTAACGGTCCCCTATATATATATATATATATATATATATATATATATATATATATATATATATATATATATATATATAGGGGATGGATCATGAGAAAACTAGTTTAAATGAGAAAACCAAAAAACTAACCTAAAAAGCCTAAAACAAACCTAAAAACATAACAAATTTTTTTTTTTTTTTACAATTTTTTTTTAAAAAATCGCTACTTTTTATGTATAGAAAAAAAATTTCAAAAATTTTTTTTTTTTTTTTGTTGTACTGCACATATGCACTAATACATAAAGCTTAAACCACTTAACCCACCCCCCACCGACACCCCCCAAAAACCTAAACCCCCCACCCCTAAAAACCTAAATTCACCCTCCCACCAAAAGCCTAACCCCCCACCACCCAAAAACCTAAACCCCCCACCCTCCCGAAAACCTAAAACTAAACCCTAAACATAAACCCGAAAAAACCTAAACCCCCCCACCCCCCAAAAACCTAAACCCCCTCCCCCCCACACCCAAAAACCTAATCCTAATTCTAAACCTCCAAAAAAACTAACCCTAAAAGCTAAACTAGACTCAAAAAGCTAATTTTAAGCATGTAATGCAATAAAAAAACCTAACCCCCACCCCCACCCCCCAAAAACCTAAACCCCCTCCCCCCCACACCCAAAAACCTAATCCTAAACCTCCATAAAAACCAACCCTAAAAGCTAAACTAGACTCAAAAAGCTAATTTTAAGCATGTAATGCAATTGTAGTACATGTTATATTGCACATGTGCACTACTATAATAATAGTATTGAAAACAAGACGACACCATAAATCTTTTTTTATGTCATAAAAAATATGCTCGAATATACTTGAATGAAAGATACAAAAATTTGTGATTTTATGGTGCCATTTTTGTTTTAAAATGATAACGTATGGAGAAATGGGAAATGTTTGAAAAGTTATATATATATTTTTTTCCAATTTTACCCCTCCTTCATTAAAAGTCCCCCCTCCTTCATTAAAAGTCTCCCCCTCCTTTTTAGTGCTTTTTTGGTTAGTTTTTTGGTTTTCTCATTTATATCTAGTTTTCTCATGATCCTCTCCCTATATATATATATATATATACATATATACATATAGGGAGAAGATCATGCGAGAACCACCTCTTATTGTGAGAACCGCGAGAACCAATGTGAACACACCAAAAATGCCAAAAAATAGCTAAAAATCAAACAAAATTTTTTTTTTGAATTTTTTAATATTTTTTATAAAAAAATCGCTACTTTTCGAAGCAAAAAAAAAAAATATATTTTTTTAATTTAAAAAAAAAAAAATTTTTTTTGCTTCTAAAAGTAGCGATTTTAACATAAAAAATATTAAAAAATTCAAAAAAAAAATTTTAGATTTTTTTTAGGTTTTTTGGGGGTTTAGTTTTTAGCATTTTAGCTTGGGGGGTGGGGGGTTTAGGTTTTTGGGGGGGTGGGGGAGGGGGGTTTAGGTTTTTTTTGGGGGGGGGGGGTGGGGTTAGGTTTTTTTTAGCATTTAGCTTGGGGGGGGGGGGTTAGGTTTTTTTTTGGGGGGGGGGGTTAGGTTTTTTTTGGGGGGGGGGTGGGGGTTAGGTTTTTTTAGCTATTTTAGGTTGTGTTCACATTGGTTCTCAAGGTTCTCACAATAAGGGTGGTTCTCGCATGAGCCCCTCCCTATACATATATATACATATATACATATATGTATATATATATATATATATCCTAAAACACTCGGAAACTAAGTCGTTTCCGAGACTTAATTTTATCCCAATTATAAATGGGATCAAATAACCATAGTTGGGTTATTTCAAATCAAGGTAATAACACCTTCCTAGAATCGTATGGTTAACGATTCGGTAGAGCTCGGACACGTAGTTTAGCTACGTCGTTTTATTTAGAAATTTATAAGTTATTCCTTGATAAGAATGCTATAGATTGCATGCTAGCGAGTTCACGTTCTTAGAACGACATCATGGAATCACATTAAGCTAGCTTTGCACAAGGATATCTAGGTGAGTTCATAACCCCCACTTTTTACGGTTTTACATTTTTATAAATGTTTTCGGAGGTGGAAAGACATGCAAGTTTTACAAATGTAAACTATATTTTGATGAACGAAAACTCATGTTTCTAAACCATTTTGCAATAGAATTTCAACGAACTCAAATGGTTTACGAAAAGTTCATGTTAAACATACCAGTTTTACAAAACACACGCGTATTTTCGAAACGTGCATGATTTTCATGACTAGTGACGGGATTGTCCTAGTTACAACAACGGGACACCCAGTGGTTGTATATATATACCAGGCAATAATAAATCTTCATAAACCATAAGCTTAGCAAACTTTTATATTATCCACAAGGTATAACTTACCAAGGAAATCATAGTAACCGATTCTTCTAAGTATCGGCAAGGGATCCTTCTGAAAAATCTAAGAGTACTCTTTCTTCGAATAGAGTACGACAATATATATTACTTTATTTTATTTTATTATTTCTCATTGTTTTCTATCGACTACGAATGCCAAACTATGTTTGATAAAAGTGCCATATGAGGATTGGCGTATCCTAGTGTGTCCCATAGATTGCTTCCATGCCTGATCAGTATGGAGGTTTAATGCATGGAACCCCTGAGATATCCCAATGGTCATATTGTACCAAAGTCGACTAGTAGTATTCAAATAAGATATCCAGAATGGAATTATCCAAGTAAATGTACCCGATTAAGGAATTCATGGACTAGTAACATAAGTGTGTCACTTAATTGACACAAGAAATGATTGATAAATTGGAGCCTGAGATTTGTAAAATCTCTGTAACCTCCTTGTACCTTAATTATCTTCTCCAAAGATTTCCCTGTTTACCCCTGAGGGGCAGGTAGAGTTAAGGTTTATATCCCATTTAAGGCTGTATTATTATGAAATCTCCAAGACGGCTAGCACCATCATTGGAAGAATCGAAACCCTGATTAACTAAGTTTTAAAATAGAGGGTTCATATAGCCTAACTCAATATCCTGAGAATTCGGTATAGTTAATTATGAAAGACGGTTCTTTTTGCTTATGCATTTTTACCGCAACCCTAGTTAGGCAACAATTAAGAATTTGCCATCAACTGCCCAGGATCGTCGATTTGTTCGACTAGCTGTAAGGATTGACTATTCCTTAAAAAAAAAATTGATTAAGAAGTGGTTGGAATAACCATCTCACCTTAAGATAAGCTTTCCTATAATAGTTGATGTATAAGTATCAAGGCTACTCCTTTGGAGACCTTGTATAAATGGATTGTTAAACATCTATCGTTAGGACAATAGATTGGTAAGTCCAATTATCGGGATCTGAAAGTTGCATTGGAAACAACAAATAAGATCACGCAAATTCATAATCATCTGTAAGATGCCAGAATTCGGCAGAAAATCAAGGATGAATGAAAATAGCAAACCTCCTAAATTCTTGATTTAGGAATAAGGTTCAACAATAGATATCACCCAGAAAGGGTGTGCCAAATCTGTTAAATTATCAGGCTAGTTAAGCTCTGAATATATATAGAATCATTCGAAGGAAATCGAATGTATCAAGATCAGGTAGCTTATACGCTAAAACCTATTTAAGGAGCTTGGCGGAGCTCGCAATACATTACACACTAGTGACTGAAAGGCGTGTTTCGCCAATAAGTCAAGAAGCACTATCACATAATGTTATGCAAATTTATGATGTGATGAGCATCCCGTATCGATTGAGGATCGACAGGTTAAGAAGCTCCAAAAAGGATACATGTACCTAATATAGGAGTCACTTTAGGAGCTTGGAAAGACTCTAGATATGTTATGGAAGTTAAGTCCATTATGCGACAAAAAGTACTTCCATCATTTTAGCAAATCTCGAGGTCGAGATTTCTTTTAAGGGGGTGAGGATGTAACACCTCGAAAATTCACGTCCTATAATGTATTGACACGTGTCATAAGCTTGAACGTGTGAAATTATATTTAGAGGGACTAAAGTTGACAAACATGGAAAGTATGTGAATATAAGGGTTCAAAATGTCAACAAGGGATAAATATACTTTACAGTAACCCTACATGATGTTCATAACCTCAACCGAATAAATCTTGGATCGTACGAAGCCAATTGTGAAAGAAAGTGAGGAATTACAAACTACAGGGGTTAAATGTGTCAACATGTTTAAAGGTATACCTCTGAGTGACCTTTTAGCAAACCCGGAGCTTTGTAATGCTTAATTATACTCACAAGAATGTGTGATAAAAATTTCACAAGGTTTCGTTAAGGTATGAGAAAGTTATGGCAATATTCGGATACGAGGGGTTAAAAAAGTCAACGATTTAATTTCTCGCGATTTTTACGCAACCGACGAACGAACACGCAAACATCGACTACCGATCCTAATTTGCGTATTTTAGTATTAATATTATGCTCTACGATGCTTCCATGATGTTCGGGTGCGAAGACGGGCTTGTGGGCCTTGGGCCCAAGCCCACAAAACCTCCACTATATAAATAAAAAAAAAATCATTTCACCATCTCTTTCTCTCTCTAAAACTCTCTCTACTCTCTCTCTCTCTAGAAACTTTCCGGCGACTTTTCCGGCGACCGGCGATTTTTCCGGCGGCCGTTTTCCGGTCAAGAGTACACTTTTTCGACTATATCCGACGTTCCGGATCGCGTGGTGTGGTTAGTTTTAGCAAATTCTTAGCGGTTTGAGCTCTATGGCAACTCCGGCGACATTCCGGTCAAATTCCGGCGAGTCCGTTTTGAACTTTTGACTTTGCAGATGCTTCGATCGGGACTTTAGGAGCATTCCTGCACAGTTTCAAGAAATTCTATTCTCCGGCGAAATCTCGACTTCTGACATGATTCTGGCGAGTTCCAGCCATCAGTTTTCGATGAAAAATATATTTTTGGACTCCTAGTGACCTGTAGAGTCCATCGAACCACTTTCGACTCGGGTGAAAAATTTAAGTTCGGGACGCTCTCGGGCTCGACTTCTGACATGATTCTGGCGAGTTCCAGCCATCAGTTTTCGATGAAAAATATATTTTTGGACTCCTAGTGACCTGTAGAGTCCATCGAACCACTTTCGACTGGGGTGAAAAATTTAAGTTCGGGACGCTCTCGGGCTCGACTTCTGACATGGTTCTGGCAATTTCCAGCCATCAGTTTTTGAAGAAAAATATATTTTTGGACTCCTAGTGACCTGTAGAGTCCATTGAACCACTTTCGACTCGGGTGAAAAATTTAAGTTCGGGACGCTCTCGGGCTCGGTTCAACTTGGTCAACAGGTCAAACGTGGTCAAAACTGGTCAAGGGGAAGTTTTGAGTCATGTTAGTGCCTCAGTTCAGTTTTGGGTTCGGTCAAACCTGGTCAACATCGGTCAAACGTGGTCAACTGCTGGTCAACGCAGTCAACACGAGGCTCGGTAAAATTTTTAACGATTCGAATTTTGTTATATTATGTGGGCATTAAACCCTTAAAAGGGTACCCTCTGATTCCCACTCTAACTAGGTCAAATGTCGGGTCAAGCTTGTTTTTAAAAAATCAACAGAATGTGTAAATTACAATTTATGCATAATTAGCAATGTAGAACACATACAACCTGTTTGATCATTAATATAACTTGGTAATTAGTGTAAGAACATGTCTAAACATGTTCAACCCGACAATTTCCTGTTTAGACCCGGTTCGGAACCGAAAGTCGCATAGTTTGACTTATACTTCGACTCTCAGTTCTGACCCGTTATGGTATGTTTTAGAAATACCTTAGAGCTTCATTTGGACGAGGTTACATGCTAGTATAATCCTCTGTGATTATACACCTCGGATCATTAGTTATCCAATTAATATGCATGATTCCGTTAATTGCTCATATGTTGACCATTATGCCTTTTTACCTTAAAACGTGATTTATGAAAATGTAAAAGAGTAGAAACCTTAACTACTGGTATATAAACTTGTATGCAAAGTTTGACATCAGTTTGAGGTGTAGAATAAGAGTTATGCTCGTTAGCGTAAAAATTAAAGCTTTATGTTAATAAAACGGCGTAATTAGCGTATAGCCTAGTTAAGCCTACTTTTTGATACCAAATCTTTTACCCACTGATGTAATATATTATTTTGGGATTTTTAAAGATTTTTAATAAATTTTAGGCTGAGCATAACTTATAGTCGTAGGCTTAATCCGGTAATTGTCGGTTTTGCCCTTACGGGCTATAAAATGAGTTTTACATATCTAAACGACTCCAAACCTTTTGCTACTGATCTTAAATGATAAATAATTTATTTTAAGCCTTCTGGAATGGTAAAATATCAGCTTTATGTATCGAACCCGTAAACGGCTTTTAATCGCCTAATTAAGCGTTTTTAACGCATAGTATGTACTAAGAGTATTTTAAACATACCATGGGTGATACCTACTGATATTTGAGGAAAATTATAATATTTTAACAGTAAGCAAAGGTTGATAAACTCAGACTTCAGTTTTGAGCTTTTCGGCTTATGTGAAATTACCAAACTACCCCTACGGGGCACAGTTTGCGATTAAATTCATTTCGGGCATAATAAAAGACATCTTACTGATGTCACAACATATATGAAGCATATTAACTTAGGAAACCTGTAAATGACTCTCATTACTACCCGTTACGCTTATTACGCGTTCGGTTTGGTTTATGTAACTAGTTTACAAAAACTAGCCTAAACGGGTCAAACCTTATCGGTTTTATCTCAAAATCCAGAGTGTGCATGAAATACCCATATTAAACAAGTCTCTGAACTTGTAGGGTCTAAATCACATTCTATCCGGCCATCGCTTAATCGTGCGTACGAACCGTATCTTTGAAACTAGCCGGTCTAAGCTTAAGCTTAAATAAAAGACCCGTTAGGATTCTAATAGGTTATTTAAAAACCTTCGTTCCAGATTTAGGAGCCCAGTAAAAGCTATCTGTACTTGCTGATTTGATACGGCTGGGATTGAATTTATATTTAGCTCAGGTAAATACTTTTAACTTATTTTCCCTATACGGGCTTGGGGTACGGTATATAAAATACCGCTTGGTCGGGGCGTTGAATCTTTGATTGAATGAATGATAATTAAAGTATTGAGACGTCTCGTTTAATATTGTTTTGTTTGCTTAAAGCCTTTGGGGGGTTAATGACCGTGTCCCGGATATCCCTGGCATCATTTTACGAAATGGCCACGACCTTAGCACACAGGTGTAGGCGTACACCTGTCAGTGTCTCATAATTAAAGTGGTGTGTCTATTGATCTTTAACCCGGCTCGATCCGGGCTACTGAACGCATAAGGAACATGTAAATCCCTACAAGTATTATATTTAAATAATTATCCCAAGTTATAAAAGGTTAATTTTGCCTCTGTGCATTTTAATCAAATTATAAAACATTTATGCCATGTGCATCCAAACAAATTTTAAATCATTTTCAAAATGAGTCGGTTGATTGTATTTACCAGTGTAAACTGACGTATTTTTCAAAAAGGCTAAGTGCAGGTACTAATCGGAATTGGCTGGCTACTCCTAGCATCATTAAAGAGTCTCGCAAGCTTAGATGCCTAAAGTCCGTTGAACTATTGTTTCCATTTTATTTTCGATCCGTCTGTGGATAAACAATCGACAGTTGTGATATATGATATTACAATATTATATTCGGTTGAATTATATCTTTTAAATTGCTTCCGCTGTGCATATTAAATATTGTGTTGTTTGACTATGATGTTGCCAACCACGTCACGATACTCCCCCACCGGGCCCACCGGTGACACGTGGAAATTTGGGGTGTGACAGGTTGGTATCAGAGCCAACACTGAGTGAATTAAACACTAGCCTTTTGTGTTTAATCTCAGTTACACAATTGCACATATCTAAACTTCTGAGTCTAGACTTAACTTAGGAATATTCTAAATCCTAATCTAAGAACTTTTTACTTCCAAATTTTTATTGGATACGTCGCTAAGCGAAGAAGCCATAATAGGAGTTCTCCACACCCGGAGCCTTGAAATGCTGAGCTTCGTACCGCGGCTAGAATGAAACGAGCATACAAGGAGAAAGCATTCAGAAATAAAATGAAGAAGAAACTCCTTTTACTGAAGATCGTTTCCTTAATAGTCCTCATATGGACATAATTATCTTTCAGTCCCTACGAGGACAACATTATTCCTTTCAAGTCCCGCTTAGGGCAACTTTATACTTTTATTTTTATATAGTGAAATGATTAAGTTTAAACTTTCATTCTAAACAAGAAATATTAAATAAAAGGAGAATAACATTTCTTTTTTTTTGCAAGATCTACCATTATAATAAAATGGCAAAATCTAAAAGGGCAAGACCTAGCCTCGTGTCATATTAAGAACCGGCCAAGATGGTAGTTCCATAATTAGATTCAGATCCATATTAACACCTCAATTTAAAATTGTTCTGCGTTAATTAAATTAAGAATCTTAAGTGTGAAACCTAGCCTTCGGGTCAATTATAAGACCAGGCCAAGATGGTAAGACCTGTTAAAAAGATTCAAACCATTGATTAAGAATCTTAAGAGTGAAACCTAGCCTGAGTGTCATTATAAAGACCTGGCCAAGATGGTAAGACCTGTTTAAAAGATTCAGATTCCTGTTAACATCTGAAAACATGTTAACACTCCTGGTAGCCGTGATTCGTTAAAATCACCCACGTTATTCTTATATATGGATTCTTCAAAAGATCCCTAACCCAACTTAATGATCTCTGAATCAAGGGTTAAATCATCAATTAAGATGATCATATTTTAACCATACGTGGTAATATAGTGCCTACGGGCCTTGCTCATTTCTATATGAGCCAAAAGACAGTGGTAGCGATGACTCCCTGTCCGAATAAGGTAATGAACTATGTTCAAACCTTCATGCTTTGATTCTCTGAAATCCTAGCTTATAATTTATAAATGTCCTTGTGACTAGGCCTATTGTGCCAGTATACCTTTATGCCTCGACTCTCTGAAATCATGGCTTATAAATTAACTCGTCTACGCGACTAGGCCATTGGTGCTATTATTAACTTATAAATTAGGATTTATGACAAAAATCCTGAATAAAATAAATATCCTTCCTCCCTGTCAGTATGCATTTTAAAAAGAGTCTTAAAGGTGAAACCTAGCCTACGCGGCCAAGATGGTGAAACCTACTCAAGGGATTCAAATCCTTGTTAACACCTGAGAACGTTTTAACACTTCTGACAAATGTGATTCGATAAAATCACAACAGTCATCCCTATATTGGAAAAAAAAAATTATTCCTAATTTGCCTTATGATCTAGAAATCATGGCTTATATCATCTTAATAAGATAATCATATTATAAACATCCGTGAGTGATGAAGTGCCTACGGGCTAAATTGGTTGTCCGATAAGACAACGACAGTGGTGGTTTTTGACCCTGTCTAAAGATGTTGGAATACGTCCAAGCATAATAGTCGGTAGGATCTATACGATCTCGACTAATATCATCTGAAAAGATGATCATACCATAAATATCCCTTAGGAGGGAAATGCCTACGGGTTATAATTAACGTCCTCCGAGACTAAAGACAATGGTAGCCTTCAACTCCCTGTCAAGAAAAGATGTTTTGCCTACGGGCTATAATAAATGGTCCATTTGAGACATTGACATTTTGATCTTTATGATTCCTTGTTTAAGGTGGTGAGCTATTCTCAAGCCAAATAGTCAATATGATTAATAAAATAATGACTTATATCATCTAATACGATGAACCTATTATAAACATCCATTAGTGATGTTTCGCCTACGGGCCATATTATATTGTCCATTGTGACACAAACATTGTGATCTCTACGATCCCCTATTTAAGGTAGCGAGCAGTGCTCAAGCCTAATAGTCTATATGATCAATGCGATCATGACTAAAATCATCAGTACGATGATTAAAATTTAAACATCCCCAATGATGTTTTTGCCTAAGGGCTATATTATATTGTTAAATTAAGACAAGGCAATTGTAATTTTTGTGATTCTTTGCCCAAGGGGGTGAGCTACGCTCAAATCCCATAGTCCATGTGATCATTGCGATCCTGACTAGTATCATCAGTATGATGATCATAAATTCATAATATTGACATCCCTAGTGATGAAATGCCTACGGGCTATACTATACTCTATTGCCGATAAGACAAAACAGTGGTGATCTTTATGATCCCCTATTCAAAATGGTGGGATTATACCCAAACCTAATAGTCAATACGATCGAGGTGATCATGACTAATATCATTAGATACTATAATTATATATAGACATCCATTAGTGATGTTAATTGGTTTACCTTTCTGTTAAGTGAATCGCCTTTCAAGACGATGACAGTTGTAGTCTATGACTCCCTGTCCAAAGGTGAAGAACTATGTTCAAGCCTTAAGACTCCTGATCTAATAAGATTGCAGCCTATGAATTGACGTCCTTGTGACAAATCCACAAGTTATATTCAAGTCACCCATAACAAGCCTCCGGGCTATAATTCGTCGTTCGTAACAAGTTAACATACTAAATGTTAACATCGCTGGTGACAGGCCTTAGTGCCATATCCTATAACGTCCTAGAGACAAGGCCATTTGTGCCGCATCTGAATGTCATTACGACAAGGCCTTCGCGCCATATGATTACTTATGACCTTCGTGACTAGACTTTATGCCATATCTTTCTACGTCCCTCGCGACAGGCTTCTACGCCATATATGTATATATATAACCAAAGTCATGTAAGGCTAGCCTTTGAGCTATTTATAATCCTCCTTGTGACAAAGACAATTGTGACATTATGGTCCCTTGTCAAGCAGGTATTGGACTTACTCCAAACCTTGAATGCCATTGATGGTCCTTTTGTGACATAGGCTAAATATAATGGATATACATTCAAATAACATTCATTAGGAATGTTTAGAACAGAATAGCCCATACGGTTTATGAATGCCGTGGCTAATCTAAGTCGGGTCATCAGGATGATGACTAATAATTGTTAAATTTTGGTGATTGGTACCAAGTTTCAAGTATGGAAAACTTGAATGAGGTAGACGACAGTCGCAATACTATTAAGGCGACGAAAGTTAATAAAGCTACAAACGTAAATCTCAATATTAATGGAGTTAATCTCCAAGCTGTGGTTGACGCAGCAGTTGGAAGGACCAAAGCAGTGTGACATCTGCAAAGGAACGGGTCATCATTTTCCCATGAATGTAGGGACATACAGAATGCAGTCTGTCACGACTGTGGTGAGTAAGGCCGCATCAGAACTAGATACCATAAAGCTGCCAAACAAGGTGCAGCTAAGCCTGGAAAGGCTAAGAAAGGAAACGCCTGAACTCACCTGATGAATGCCAAGAGGCAGTTCACGATGTCATCAAGTACATTCCTTATCATTTACCAATGATAATTTCTGCTAAGTGTCCTGATTTAATACAGGCAATAATAAATCTTCATAAACCATAAGCTTAGCAAACTTTTATATTATCCACAAGGTATAACTTACCAAGGAAATCATAGTAACCGATTCTTCTAAGTATCGGCAAGGGATCCTTCTGAAAAATCTAAGAGTACTCTTTCTTCGAATAGAGTACGACAATATATATTACTTTATTTTATTTTATTATTTCTCATTGTTTTCTATCGACTACGAATGCCAAACTATGTTTGATAAAAGTGCCATATGAGGATTGGCGTATCCTAGTGTGTCCCATAGATTGCTTCCATGCCTGATCAGTATGGAGGTTTAATGCATGGAACCCCTGAGATATCCCAATGGTCATATTGTACCAAAGTCGACTAGTAGTATTCAAATAAGATATCCAGAATGGAATTATCCAAGTAAATGTACCCGATTAAGGAATTCATGGACTAGTAACATAAGTGTGTCACTTAATTGACACAAGAAATGATTGATAAATTGGAGCCTGAGATTTGTAAAATCTCTGTAACCTCCTTGTACCTTAATTATCTTCTCCAAAGATTTCCCTGTTTACCCCTGAGGGGCAGGTAGAGTTAAGGTTTATATCCCATTTAAGGCTGTATTATTATGAAATCTCCAAGACGGCTAGCACCATCATTGGAAGAATCGAAACCCTGATTAACTAAGTTTTAAAATAGAGGGTTCATATAGCCTAACTCAATATCCTGAGAATTCGGTATAGTTAATTATGAAAGACGGTTCTTTTTGCTTATGCATTTTTACCGCAACCCTAGTTAGGCAACAATTAAGAATTTGCCATCAACTGCCCAGGATCGTCGATTTGTTCGACTAGCTGTAAGGATTGACTATTCCTTAAAAAAAAAATTTGATTAAGAAGTGGTTGGAATAACCATCTCACCTTAAGATAAGCTTTCCTATAATAGTTGATGTATAAGTATCAAGGCTACTCCTTTGGAGACCTTGTATAAATGGATTGTTAAACATCTATCGTTAGGACAATAGATTGGTAAGTCCAATTATCGGGATCTGAAAGTTGCATTGGAAACAACAAATAAGATCACGCAAATTCATAATCATCTGTAAGATGCCAGAATTCGGCATAAAATCAAGGATGAATGAAAATAGCAAACCTCCTAAATTCTTGATTTAGGAATAAGGTTCAACAATAGATATCACCCAGAAAGGGTGTGCCAAATCTGTTAAATTATCAGGCTAGTTAAGCTCTGAATATATATAGAATCATTCGAAGGAAATCGAATGTATCAAGATCAGGTAGCTTATACGCTAAAACCTATTTAAGGAGCTTGGCGGAGCTCGCAATACATTACACACTAGTGACTGAAAGGCGTGTTTCGCCAATAAGTCAAGAAGCACTATCACATAATGTTATGCAAATTTATGATGTGATGAGCATCCCGTATCGATTGAGGATCGACAGGTTAAGAAGCTCCAAAAAGGATACATGTACCTAATATAGGAGTCACTTTAGGAGCTTGGAAAGACTCTAGATATGTTATGGAAGTTAAGTCCATTATGCGACAAAAAGTACTTCCATCATTTTAGCAAATCTCGAGGTCGAGATTTCTTTTAAGGGGGTGAGGATGTAACACCTCGAAAATTCACGTCCTATAATGTATTGACACGTGTCATAAGCTTGAACGTGTGAAATTATATTTAGAGGGACTA
Organism: Helianthus tuberosus; assembly: GCA_030545235.1. NCBI lineage: Eukaryota > Viridiplantae > Streptophyta > Magnoliopsida > Asterales > Asteraceae > Helianthus > Helianthus tuberosus. The sequence continues at coordinate 95,985,088 of CM060369.1, forward strand.
AAGTTGACAAACATGGAAAGTATGTGAATATAAGGGTTCAAAATGTCAACAAGGGATAAATATACTTTACAGTAACCCTACATGATGTTCATAACCTCAACCGAATAAATCTTGGATCGTACGAAGCCAATTGTGAAAGAAAGTGAGGAATTACAAACTACAGGGGTTAAATGTGTCAACATGTTTAAAGGTATACCTCTGAGTGACCTTTTAGCAAACCCGGAGCTTTGTAATGCTTAATTATACTCACAAGAATGTGTGATAAAAATTTCACAAGGTTTCGTTAAGGTATGAGAAAGTTATGGCAATATTCGGATACGAGGGGTTAAAAAAGTCAACGATTTAATTTCTCGCGATTTTTACGCAACCGACGAACGAACACGCAAACATCGACTACCGATCCTAATTTGCGTATTTTAGTATTAATATTATGCTCTACGATGCTTCCATGATGTTCGGGTGCGAAGACGGGCTTGTGGGCCTTGGGCCCAAGCCCACAAAACCTCCACTATATAAATAAAAAAAAAATCATTTCACCATCTCTTTCTCTCTCTAAAACTCTCTCTACTCTCTCTCTCTCTAGAAACTTTCCGGCGACTTTTCCGGCGACCGGCGATTTTTCCGGCGGCCGTTTTCCGGTCAAGAGTACACTTTTTCGACTATATCCGACGTTCCGGATCGCGTGGTGTGGTTAGTTTTAGCAAATTCTTAGCGGTTTGAGCTCTATGGCAACTCCGGCGACATTCCGGTCAAATTCCGGCGAGTCCGTTTTGAACTTTTGACTTTGCAGATGCTTCGATCGGGACTTTAGGAGCATTCCTGCACAGTTTCAAGAAATTCTATTCTCCGGCGAAATCTCGACTTCTGACATGATTCTGGCGAGTTCCAGCCATCAGTTTTCGATGAAAAATATATTTTTGGACTCCTAGTGACCTGTAGAGTCCATCGAACCACTTTCGACTCGGGTGAAAAATTTAAGTTCGGGACGCTCTCGGGCTCGACTTCTGACATGATTCTGGCGAGTTCCAGCCATCAGTTTTCGATGAAAAATATATTTTTGGACTCCTAGTGACCTGTAGAGTCCATCGAACCACTTTCGACTCGGGTGAAAAATTTAAGTTCGGGACGCTCTCGGGCTCGACTTCTGACATGGTTCTGGCAATTTCCAGCCATCAGTTTTCGAAGAAAAATATATTTTTGGACTCCTAGTGACCTGTAGAGTCCATCGAACCACTTTCGACTCGGGTGAAAAATTTAAGTTCGGGACGCTCTCGGGCTCGGTTCAACTTGGTCAACAGGTCAAACGTGGTCAAAACTGGTCAAGGGGAAGTTTTGAGTCATGTTAGTGCCTCAGTTCAGTTTTGGGTTCGGTCAAACCTGGTCAACATCGGTCAAACGTGGTCAACTGCTGGTCAACGCAGTCAACACGAGGCTCGGTAAAATTTTTAACGATTCGAATTTTGTTATATTATGTGGGCATTAAACCCTTAAAAGGGTACCCTCTGATTCCCACTCTAACTAGGTCAAATGTCGGGTCAAGCTTGTTTTTAAAAAATCAACAGAATGTGTAAATTACAATTTATGCATAATTAGCAATGTAGAACACATACAACCTGTTTGATCATTAATATAACTTGGTAATTAGTGTAAGAACATGTCTAAACATGTTCAACCCGACAATTTCCTGTTTAGACCCGGTTCGGAACCGAAAGTCGCATAGTTTGACTTATACTTCGACTCTCAGTTCTGACCCGTTATGGTATGTTTTAGAAATACCTTAGAGCTTCATTTGGACGAGGTTACATGCTAGTATAATCCTCTGTGATTATACACCTCGGATCATTAGTTATCCAATTAATATGCATGATTCCGTTAATTGCTCATATGTTGACCATTATGCCTTTTTACCTTAAAACGTGATTTATGAAAATGTAAAAGAGTAGAAACCTTAACTACTGGTATATAAACTTGTATGCAAAGTTTGACATCAGTTTGAGGTGTAGAATAAGAGTTATGCTCGTTAGCGTAAAAATTAAAGCTTTATGTTAATAAAACGGCGTAATTAGCGTATAGCCTAGTTAAGCCTACTTTTTGATACCAAATCTTTTACCCACTGATGTAATATATTATTTTGGGATTTTTAAAGATTTTTAATAAATTTTAGGCTGAGCATAACTTATAGTCGTAGGCTTAATCCGGTAATTGTCGGTTTTGCCCTTACGGGCTATAAAATGAGTTTTACATATCTAAACGACTCCAAACCTTTTGCTACTGATCTTAAATGATAAATAATTTATTTTAAGCCTTCTGGAATGGTAAAATATCAGCTTTATGTATCGAACCCGTAAACGGCTTTTAATCGCCTAATTAAGCGTTTTTAACGCATAGTATGTACTAAGAGTATTTTAAACATACCATGGGTGATACCTACTGATATTTGAGGAAAATTATAATATTTTAACAGTAAGCAAAGGTTGATAAACTCAGACTTCAGTTTTGAGCTTTTCGGCTTATGTGAAATTACCAAACTACCCCTACGGGGCACAGTTTGCGATTAAATTCATTTCGGGCATAATAAAAGACATCTTACTGATGTCACAACATATATGAAGCATATTAACTTAGGAAACCTGTAAATGACTCTCATTACTACCCGTTACGCTTATTACGCGTTCGGTTTGGTTTATGTAACTAGTTTACAAAAACTAGCCTAAACGGGTCAAACCTTATCGGTTTTATCTCAAAATCCAGAGTGTGCATGAAATACCCATATTAAACAAGTCTCTGAACTTGTAGGGTCTAAATCACATTCTATCCGGCCATCGCTTAATCGTGCGTACGAACCGTATCTTTGAAACTAGCCGGTCTAAGCTTAAGCTTAAATAAAAGACCCGTTAGGATTCTAATAGGTTATTTAAAAACCTTCGTTCCAGATTTAGGAGCCCAGTAAAAGCTATCTGTACTTGCTGATTTGATACGGCTGGGATTGAATTTATATTTAGCTCAGGTAAATACTTTTAACTTATTTTCCCTATACGGGCTTGGGGTACGGTATATAAAATACCGCTTGGTCGGGGCGTTGAATCTTTGATTGAATGAATGATAATTAAAGTATTGAGACGTCTCGTTTAATATTGTTTTGTTTGCTTAAAGCCTTTGGGGGGTTAATGACCGTGTCCCGGATATCCCTGGCATCATTTTACGAAATGGCCACGACCTTAGCACACAGGTGTAGGCGTACACCTGTCAGTGTCTCATAATTAAAGTGGTGTGTCTATTGATCTTTAACCCGGCTCGATCCGGGCTACTGAACGCATAAGGAACATGTAAATCCCTACAAGTATTATATTTAAATAATTATCCCAAGTTATAAAAGGTTAATTTTGCCTCTGTGCATTTTAATCAAATTATAAAACATTTATGCCATGTGCATCCAAACAAATTTTAAATCATTTTCAAAATGAGTCGGTTGATTGTATTTACCAGTGTAAACTGACGTATTTTTCAAAAAGGCTAAGTGCAGGTACTAATCGGAATTGGCTGGCTACTCCTAGCATCATTAAAGAGTCTCGCAAGCTTAGATGCCTAAAGTCTGTTGAACTATTGTTTCCATTTTATTTTCGATCCGTCTGTGGATAAACAATCGACAGTTGTGATATATGATATTACAATATTATATTCGGTTGAATTATATCTTTTAAATTGCTTCCGCTGTGCATATTAAATATTGTGTTGTTTGACTATGATGTTGCCAACCACGTCACGATACTCCCCCACCGGGCCCACCGGTGACACGTGGAAATTTGGGGTGTGACACATTAATGATCAAGTTCATTGACGCTCTACATACGATACTCGGATTTTCAAATGTTTTTAAGATTCATTTGATGCAAACTCACAAACACATGAATTTACAAACTTTGGTGACGTTTTTAACTTATGTACAAGTAAGGGGACGGGTTGCTCCTGCTTACAAAGACTCTTTTGGGCTAGACCCATTCTCACTCGTGCAAGGCACAAAGACTCTTGTGGGCTAGACTCACAGTTTTCAAATGACATGCCGAAGAAAATGGTTTTATTACATTCTCTCAACATTACTTAAACCGGTTGTCAAAGAGATTTATTTCAAATCTTTTTCAAACAAACTATTAACTCGCCAACTTTATGTTGATTTTTCGCATGTTCTTTCTCAGGTTGCATAAACAAACTATGGAACGGTTGGAATAGGAGAACACATGGGGATTCGAGTACTTAGCAGGCGTTCAGTTTCTAGAAGTCTTAGCATTAAATACTTCCGCTGTGCAATGAATATACCATTCAGATCATACCAACTCTGATTTTGCAGGGTGTGGCAGCTTGTATATTTATACGAATGAAAGGGGGGGGGGGGGCACATGTTAGTGTGAGGTCCATTAAAAGTTGATTTGGGCTGCACATGCCCAAGGTTAAGGTGTGTGCGGCTACCTATCCGCACAGTGGTGCATATGATTACCATTTGAGTAGTGTGCGACCAGGATGAGGTGTACGGCCACACATCTTTTTATAATATATAATTTCTATATTAATGTTAAGCCCACATATTTAGATCAACATATTTACATATGACAAGTTTTGTTTAATAACTCACATAAATTAACTTCACGTAATTACAACAAATAATGGAATTTGGGATTAAACCCGAAGTGTCACAAAATATATATATATAAATGACTTCAACGACGAGCTCTAATAATAATATATTTTTAGACACTTAGAAAATATATTTTCACCATTCTTAAAATCCGGAAAGTATTATATAAATAACCAACTAAGTGACATTATGCAAGTATATAAGTATACTTATACGTATAAGAATGCGTACACTAAAACACTTAGTAAAAACACAAGATTACAAGTATTGTGCATGTACTTTTTTGTAGTTTGACTTTTTATGTGTTTTGGATTATGTCATGTATAAACAAACTTATTATATAGTTAAATTTGCAGTTTCAGTGTATTGATATTTGTGATGTTTATTTACAATGTTTAGATTGCTTGGTTGGTTACGCATAATGTATACGATATGACACATCAACATAAAAAATCAATACAAAATACAAATACGACACGCCACGATAAAATATAATGCAAAACACAAATACGATACGATTTAATACAATCCGTCACGATACAAATATGATACGATATAATATGATACGTCACGATAAAAATATAATACACATTATATTATAAGACACATAAAAACAAAAATAATCAACAATAAACACCTACAACCACACCTAAAACACCAAACTTTACACTAAAAAACACATGGTCCTTAGAGGATTGTATAGGGCTATACGATCCGTATAAGACCAGCAGTCAGAGAAAGACTAACCCTATCAATGTGCAATTGTCAAAAATTAACATTATACAGATTGTTTAGCCCTCTACGATTCGTATTGAAAACACAAAATGTGCCTAATAGACCGAGCCTAAAAAAAAAAAAAAAAAAAAAAAAAAAAAAAAAACTAATCATGGACTGAAAGTGTATACTTACAAGTTTAGAGGTTAGAACTGTAATGCATTCAAAATAGTCTTTACCACTATTGAAGACTTGAACTCCGAGCTTTGAAGGTCCATCCATCAATGGCGGAAATCTCTGAAACCATGGGAACTGAATCATCTCCACCAGAAGAAACCACAAACGAACACTCAAAATCATCAAACTTCGACGATAAAACCATGCGCAAGACAAAACCTGGATTAAAGCGTCTCATACTAACCCTAACCGTCTTATTCTCCTTCCTCTTAGGTATCTCTCTCTACAATCACCTACATATTATTGATCCAATTGCACATTCATCTGCAATATCTCTAATTTGATCTCATTTCATCATGTCAGGTCTCCCATGGCTACTTAAATCGATCGAGATCTATCGATCACCTCTTCCGTTTCGCGATATAGATTCGCTAGCAACCGCTATTGATTCAAATCCGTTAGTGTTTCCGTGTAGATTTCATCTAGTGTTTGTTAATTTTGATCACAGTAGTTCAATTAAGCCGAAGGTTGACAACCTAGGGTTTCTGGTTAGCAGTTATATGTCAGAATATGCTGTTAGTAATTCATATTGTGGCACTTGTGATGGAAACTATACAGTTTCAGTTAGTTTAGACACTGGTGATAACTGTGTAGAATATGAAGATGCTGATAAAAGGATATTATGGAAGTGTGGAGCATTAAGTGAGTTCAATTTTGATCAGAATGATGAAGTGTTTGATGAGTACTTGCAGGATACTGTGGGAGGGAGTAGGGTTTATACTGTTGTGGTTGTGAATACGGATCAAGGGGATAGATTAAGGGCGGTGGTGGGGAAGTACCGACATGCTTGGGTTGTAGGTAGGGTTGGAGAGATGAATTTGGTGGCGGAAATGGTGGCAGAGATGTTTTTGAAGATATTTGTGAGTGGTGCGAAAGATGAAGGGAGTATTCAAGGGGAGTTTATGCCTGTTGGTGCTGATGGGAAAATTGTTCTTTCTTTCAATTTGTTGAATGCTGATCCGCGTGATTGGGTTTATGATTGGTACGGAGGTTTATTGTTTTCTTAGCTATTTGATCGACTTGTCTGCATCATAATTGTTTCTGTGATAATTGGTATTGAGCTTTGCTTAAATATTGCAAAAGCATAAATGTTGACACTTGAACTAAGTTGCAAGCTCTGGAATAGATGTTTCTTCTTCACCTCTTTATAATTCACCTCTTTATAATCTCATTGTATCCTCAGGGACTTTAAAGAGGTAGATGAGAAACTTCTAGCTCCTACACTTGAAGCTTTGGCGCCTATAGCAAATATAAGTGTGGAAAGTCAGGTAATATGTGAATTCCATTGAGTTATGTTGTTACCTTGGTTTTAAAAGGTGCGCCTAATGCACGAGGTCCTAAGGGAAACACATCAGGGCAATGAAGTCACTTCTCATGTAGTTCTGGGTCCAAGTTGGTCAAAATTAGGGTGCATTAGAGGTTTGTATGTATTAAACAACCTAAGGGATGCAGAAATTATGAAACTATTACTTGATAAATAGGTTTTATATGTATACAGATGAAAGATATGCAATTTCTGGTTGCAAATAAAGCTTCTTTGGTTGTAGATAGACGTGCGCGCTTCTTAGGACCAAAACGCCTGGAGCGGCTCACGCTTTTCTAAATCAAGGTTGTTTCTTAGGATTATGTTTCTGCAAATTATATATGACCTACTTCTATTTATGCAGGTTTTGTATCATACTCCAAAATCTTCATATTCTTATTGGGATGATGAGCAGGAGAGCCATATCTTTAGCACCAAAGATCTTCCGTTCTTTGTAAGTTAAAAAGTAATTACCAACTACTAGTAATTGTTTTCTGGCTGATTTTAACACCCTGATGGTCTTAGTTTGAATCTACATTTAAAACCTGGATTCTTATTGGTAAGATTCATTGCGATTATATTTTTTTTATAAGTGACGCTGTTTATTGTTTGTAGGTGAATTCAAATGAATGGCACCTGGATACTTCCATAGCGGCTGGTGGGCGATCAAAGATTTTGCAATTTGTGGTGTATATTATTTAACTCGTTATCACCTTTGTTCTTATGAGTGTGTCTTGAAATAGTAAAGAAGATTGAATACATTCACTAACTGCGCTAGGTGTTAATCATGTGAGTTGTTTGGCTGAATCACAATAGCTAAACCATTAAGACGAAGAGACACGAAGTCATGTATAAAAACATTTTATAATTTGAAATCTGAAAGTGTCAGGAAAGTTGAAATGAAAAGTTGTAAAGGTCAAGGTCATTTGATGATTTTCTGAAAATACATAATCCTTACATACAATTTTGAAGTTCATCTATGTCTGTTATACTTTGTGATTTATTATATATTTATATGGATTTTATAAGATTTGAAGCAGACAGCTTTATTTATTTTCTAATTGTGAGTGTGTTTTATGACTTTGCACTTTCAGATATGTACCATCTGCCAATGAATGTCCACTCAGGTTACAGCTTCCAAATGGAGAGATTTCTGTCACGAATGGCTTTATATCTCCAGTTAATATCCTCTCCTATATCATCATTACGTTTTATTTCTTAACAATAAACTTTGTGATATTAATTTCATTATCATTGCAAATTGCAGACATGGGGAGGTGTTGTAGTTTTCAATCCTCCTAACTGCTTGGAAAATGCAAACAGCATGCACCCTCTCAGGCGTAAACTTTCGTCCCAGGTTGAAAACAAATCTCCACTTATAAGATGTTCAATTGAAGGGTCTATAAATGTAGCATAACTGAAGATTAGAATATTTATTTAATTTTGTATCAAATGAGTAAAATATCTCCTGTATGATTCAGGTGTGATGTATTTTAACAAGGGTTGTTAATGATCCTGAGCAGGAACTTAACCAGATTTTTGAAGTTTTCATGGGGCAACTTCGACAATTATTTGGTTTAAAATCTACTGGTTTCTACAAGGGTTCATCAGGAACTTCTGTTCTTTTACCCAGTGAAAGAGGCTTTACAGAATGGTAATATTAGTTATTAGCAATAATGATAGTCTTCTTTTTCTGTACCATAACACCATTGTTCATGATGTTCTCTTAGCTGAATGATATAATACGCTGATATGCATGGCCTACTTTTTTATCGTTCTTTTTTATATTATAGCTGGTCAATAAGAGGTGGCAATTTAGACTCAGTTACATATAAATTGTTTGATTCATGTTATGTTTTATGATCTGTAACGTGTAAAATAAAGAAAAAAAATATAGCTTAAAACGTAGCGTGTGTAATGTGTCAAACAGGTAGAGGCGCAAACTTTATTTATAACCTAAACTGTTTATATAAAACGTTAAATCCTTATTGACATAATATAACGCTTGTAACCATATTTGGCACATGAATAATTTATAAAGAATCTAAAGCTTCGTGACTAAAAGTATTTTGTGTCGACCCAATTCCACCTGAACCAAAATTACTCTTCTGACCCGTTATTGGAGTGTGTGTGTGTGGGGGGGGGGGGGGGGGGGGGGGAGGGGTTTATACTTCAGTAAAATACTTTAACTCTATAATAGGGTGTAATAATTGTGAGGTTCTTTCATCATGATGTGCAGGGAACTAGATGCTTTGGCTCGACAACATGCATGTTATAATCTTCAACAGTGTGGTACAACGCTTGGATCACTTTCAAGATTGGTAATATTTCAGTTCTCAAATACATTTACGGACTTCAATCGACTATCTGCGTTTAAGAAAAAATAAAAAATAAAACTCTATGCAGGTCCAATCACTACCAAGAATGATCATTAAGGATGAGATTGGAAAACAGGTCAGTCTATAGGATGCAATATATATGAAGAAAAATAGCGCAATAGATTTCAATATTTCATGATATGTGAGCAATTACATCTGTGGGTTTCTTTCCTATTTGAGCAGGTCAAGTTTTCTCTGGAGGCTGCAAAATTAGCTCAAAATAATGCCTCACAAGGCATCTGTGACGCTTCAGCGGGTATGCTGAACTGATAATTATTTTATTATTTTCGTTTCACTTGTCATGATATCTTATTTTATTATTTGCTACTTTTGGAAGTTTCCTCAAGGCATGCTAGATCGTTGGCTGAGGACGCGTTCTTTCACCCATCTGTAATGTCTATCAGTTACTACTCATTTGAGCACATGTTTGCTGTCTATTCGGTTAGTTTCTCCATTTAGAGACTAAAGCTTCATTTAATAACACACATTATTTGAGTTGGACCTTATGATAGTGACCATTTTATTTATGTTGGCCTCTTTGTCAACCAGCAATTCAACCAGTTTTATATGAAAACGGGTAGATTCAGGTTCCTAAATCATCTTATTTTAAGAAAGATTATTATCTTAACAATGTGTTTTTTTCTAATTATATATAATACGCTGGATTATTTATTACATTGAAAAATAAGACAACCAACCTGAACCCGTCTGAGCACAGCCCGTTTTGCCACATCTACAAACTAAATGAACTATTGACCCGATCATGCATAAACATATTTTCGTATTTTGGCAGCCATTTTTCCTGCCACTTTCGCTGCATGTGATTCTTGCGGTTGTGCGAGAGATAAAAAGATACAAACAAGAAAGCAGAAAATATGCAGCTTGGGAAGCCTTAAGAAAGCAGCATTCTGATTAGATTACTAGTCATTTGTTCCAATTTGGCTGTTGTATTTACATTTCTTCATTGTGACTGTAGTTTAGCCGTTGAGTATTACTTTATGTCATAGAAAATTTATATGAACGAATCTTATATACAATGTGTTGGATTTTGTCTAATGATGTGTGTAAATACATGGTTAAATCAGGAACTAGTGTCTGCTGGTTACACGGGCCCATTTTACGAGCATATGGGCTGTGCTGGGCTCAGTTGAATCGGCAAACCAGACAAAACTGGTGAAAATGGGAGACGTATGCCTGGTGAGGGCCGCCTCAACAATTTTTCCATTTTTTTCTCAGATTTCCCTTTCTTGTTTTAGAGGGAGGTTCCCACTTCTACCACTTTTTTCACATGCCACATTAAAGTAACTAGTTAAATTTCCGTCCGCGAGTTGCGGCGGGGGCCCAATGACTGCAAAATGCGTGTCAGTAACGGCAAGCAGATACCGAATATCAAAACATAAATAAAAATGTCGTGAAAAGGATAGTCAATCCGTCAAAAAAAAAAAAAAAACCGATTTTAAATAACCTAATATATAATAATAATAGGACCCACACGTTGGAAATTCGGGTTTTCAGTTCAGTTATTACGGTGCAAACACGTAAAAATATGGATGAGCTCGGTACCGGTAACAACACTGAAAGTACCGATCCGGAAAATCATCGAAATTAGGTACCGGCACCGAAGATGCTCAGTACAATACGGTATGGTATTTGAAGGTAAAAATCAATAAATATAGGTATGGTGCTAGACCGGTGTCGAACCGAAAGTAACGATTCTGAAAACGCCAAAAGGTGGGTACCAAATTGGTACCGAAAATGATTTGGTATAGTAAATTTGGTACCGATACGATACCGGTTTGATTACAGGATTTGATACGATTTGCTCATCAATAATCTAAATATCCAAGTTTATTTTACATGCTACAATTCATTCATTACGTAAAAAGACAAAAAATAAAGCAAAATAAGTTGTGTATATAAAACCTCATTCAAACGAAACACAGTTTACTTACTGTGTGTATGAAAAGTAATCTAAACTGTGCAATTACTTGCATTGCTACGTTGCTACAAGATTTGATGAGCTCGGTACCAACCGGCACCGAAAATACCATTACCGAAATCCCCAAAAGTGGGTACCGGTACCGAATATACCAGGTACAATACGGCTTGATACGGTCGGTACTGGTACCGGCACCGGTATTTGAGGGTAAAACCCGATGAATACCGGTGCCGAACGGATACCGAAAATACATTCAGTTTGGTAAATTTGATACCGATACCCGATACTATTAATTCATTTCTATTTTTATTAAGTGATTTCTATTTTTAGTATTTATTATTTCTTACTGTTCATTTCGTTGGCTTTTTAATATAAATAAATATTAAAATAATTAATTAAATTTTTACCTTCATATATCGGTACCGTAACTGGTATTTTCGATATCAGTACCGATTCTGTATCGGTTGGCACCAAGCTCATCCCTACCTCTGAAACTAACAAAAGGAAAAATTAAAAGTTGAAGAAAATCAACAAAAAAAGTTGTACGATACAGTTGTTCGTACGGTAACCGTGATCAGGGATGAGCAAATAGTACCGGGTAGTAGCACTGAATTTCCCGAACCAAAAGATTTCCAATATCAATTCTTCACCAACTTTTGGCGTTTTCTGTGTTAGTGCCGGTTTTTATCTTCATGTACTGATACCGAATAGGACCGTACCGGTATTTTCGATACCAGTACTGGTACGATACCGGTTGACACCAAGCTTATTTTAACCCCTAATATTAAAAAAAGGATTAAAGTTAAAAAATAAAGAAAATAACTATTATTATAATATAAAAATAATAAAAGTATTAAAAAACTATATATTATTATAATATTAAAATCACTATTCATTCCAATTCGTTTAGTAATATATAGTAATTGTAAAATAGGGGAAAGTTCATTGAGGAACACTAAAAAAGTGGGGAACAGCGGGGAACCGACTCAAACGAACTCCGATTGGACTCATTCCAGCGGCGTTGGAACCGGCTCGTCGAACCCTAACTAAGATCTCTTAACCCTAAACCCTAACTCCTAAACTCTAAACCTTAAAGCTAAAAAATAAGGCTAAAACCTAAGCTAAATGTTGTTAAAGTGCTTTGTTGCACTTAGTAACTATTTTTTGATGCAATGCTGTGCATATATGTCTTGTGTTTGTTGCGCGTGGCGCATTAGGTATAAGTTATGTTTGAATTACAATATGTTGCATGTGTATAATTACTTTGTTTAGGTAAGGCGAATAAGAATGATATTGTGCTCATGTGTGAACGTAAGTCTGGACTGTGCGCAGGACTTGTGCCCGTTAGACCGTTCATGAGGCTTACAATGTTTCACCATATTGTTTTCGCGTGTACCAAAAGGAATTACATGCAATTTGTAATAAACAATAAAATGTGTGAGGATGATCTTCGTATTAATAAGGCGCGGGGCCGATGGATACAAAGTGAACAATTAGAATAAATACATTGCCTGTGTAAGTGTCTGGCGTTCTATGCCAAATGGTTTGGCTTGGTCACATGTAGCACCTGCGCAGCTGCTGCGCGTTCCAGGTGCGGGGAACGTCTGTTCCGTCGAGCGTTTTTAAGGTGTACGCCCCTTTGCCCAGGACTTTATTGATAATGTACGGTCCTTCCCATTTAGGTGCTAATTTGCCTGGCTTTTCCGCATTAGATGCTTCGTTATTGCACAGGACGAAGTCTCCTGGAACGAAGGTGCACACGCGTATGCGCGCGTTGTAGTATTTCTCTAATTTGGATTTATATCTTGCTTCTGCGATGGCTGCATTCTCGCGCCTTTCTTCTAGAAGGTCCAGATCCATCCTTCATTCTTTTTCATTATCTTGTTTTTCCATGGCGATCATGAGCGGTGATGGGAGGCCGATTTCTGCTGGGATTACTGCCTCCGAACCATATACAAGGCTAAATGGGGTTTCCCATGTACTGGTTTTTGGCATGGTGCGATGAGCCCATAAGATGCTTGGGAGTTCATCTACCCATCCTCTTCGAGCACTGCCCAATCTTGCCTTGATGCCATCACCTATTTGTTTATTTACGATTTCAACTTGCCCATTTGCTTATGGGTGCGCCACAGAGGCAAAGCTGTGCTTGATTTTCATTTCTTTGTACTACTTCTGGAGGTCTTCTGAGGCAAATTTTGTGCCATTATCGGAAATGATGCGTAATGGTAACCCGAATCGACAGATAATATGTTCCCATATGAACTTGCGGATTACCATTGCTGTGGTTGACGCTAATGCCTTAGCTTCCACCCATTTGGCGAAGTAGTCAACTGCCACAACGATGAATTTAACTGCTCCTGGCGTATCGGGGAAGGGACCAACAAGGTCTATACCCCATTGTTGAAAGGGCCAGGTTGAGGTGACTGGAACTAGGGGATTTTTTGGGCGAAGGGTCTTTGGCGCGTGACGCTGACATGCTGTACACTTGCGCAATAGCTCCACTGCGTCTACGTGCATCCCTAGCCAATAATAGCCTGCGTTCATAATTTTTGCAACGACCATTCGTGGTCCTGCGTGAATTCCACATAACCCTTCGTGAATTCCTCTGACTAAATACTGCGCATCTCTTTTATCAACATAGCGCAGAAGTGGGCCCATGAATGATTTCCGGTATAAGATACCGTCCGCCATTTCATAGTTCAGTGCTTTGTGTTGAATTTTTCTGGCTTCCGCCTTTCCTTCTGGAAGTTTCCCATGTTGCAAGTACATAATGATTGGGGACATCCAGGATGGATTCCCGACTTCGATGATGTTTACTTGTCTTAAGGGAACAGACGGGTTAGATAATACCTCAATGCGGACTTCCTTTGCTAGATGTTTGAAACTGGTCGCGGCCAGCTTGCTTAGTGCGTTCGCATGTTTATTTTCACTTCTATTTATGTGGACTATCTTGAACGTTTGGAATTGGCTGATAAGCATTCGGTGCTTGCTCCAAATATAAAGCCATGACTTTGCCTTTAGCGTCATAATGGCCATTGACTTGTTCTGCCACTAGCTTGGAATCGACGTGTGCTTCGAGGTTCTTCGCTCCCATTTTAAGTGCCAAACGGAGGCCCGGGAGAAATGCTTCGTATTCTGCCTCATTGTTTGTACTTTTGAAATCTAGGCGTATTGCGTATGTGAGCTCGTGATTGTCTGGGCTAACCAGTCGAAGGCCTGCGCCTGCACCGTCATCATTGGAGGCACCGTCTGTGTGCAACGTCCAAACCCTATCGTCGAAGACTGGAATAGGGTTTTGGATTTCCTCGCATTCTTGTATTTTGTCGAACGGAACTTCGGTGACGAAGTCTGCCAAGACATGTCCCTTAATTGCCGGTCGGGGTCTGTATAGTATATTGTATCCTCCTAGCTCGATGGCCCACTTGGCTAAACGCCCCGCGACATCAGGTTTAGACAAAATTTGGCCTAGATGATAGTTAGTGAGTACTGTAATAACATGGCCAAAGAAATACCGGCGTAATCTTCGTGATGCGTGTACCAGTGCCAGGACTAATTTTTCTATCATTGAGTAGCATGTCTCTGGACCGGTTAGCATCTTACTAATGTAGTATATTGGAGTTTGGACGCCACTTCTTTCTACCATTAATACCGCACCGACCGCTACTTCTGCCGCGGACAGATATAGGATTAGCAGCTCCTCCTCTCGTGGTGCTGTTAAGGTTGGTAACTGGATCAGACATTCCTTCATTTGTTTGAAGGCTGTCTCCGCTTCCGGTGTCCATTGAAAATGTCTCTTCTTGGCGCAATTGCGCAACGTGCTAATGAACGGATAAGATTTCGCGGCGTGGTTTGCTAAGAATCTGTTAAGTGCAGCTAATCGTCCCGCGAGACGTTGCATTTCTTTAACTGTTGCTGGTGATGGCATTAGTTGAATGGCTTGTACTTTCTCTGGGTTGACCTTAAAACCGTCTCTGGTTACTATGAACCCTAGAAATTTGCCTTCCTCCATTCCGAAGGAGCATTTTGTTGGGTTCAGTTTTAAATTGACGCTGCGCAAAGAATCAAACGTGCGCTGAATGTTCGCAAGCATGGTCTCTTCTTCTTGGCTCATGATAATAAGGTCATCCATATAAACTTCCACTGTTTTTACCAATGTCTTCCCCAAAAACACTATCCATCAAGCGCTAGTAAGTAGCCCCTGTGTTGCGGAGGCCAAAAGGCATTTTCGTATAGCAAAAGATACCTTTCTCTGTACAGAAAGCTGTTTTGTCTTCATCTTCCCCTTTCATCTGAACTTGATGGTAGCCTTTATAACAATCTAGAAAACACTTCCAGCGGAAGGATGCTAGCGAGTCAACTTTCTTGTCTATTTCCGGGAGTGCATAACAATCTTTTGGGCAGGCTTTGTTGAGGTCTTTGAAGTCGACACACATGAGCCACCCGCCATTGTGTTTTTGGACCATTACTGGGTTGGCTACCTAGGTTTGGTACTGTACTTTGCGCAGGATCCCAGCGTTAAGTAGTTATGTTACTTGATCGTTCATTGCTTCTGCCTTTTCTGCGCTGAGACTGCGCCTTCTTTGTGCGACAGGATTTCCTGAAGGTCGGACATTTAAACAGTGTTGCGCTATGTCACGCGGTACTCCAGTCATGTCCGCTGGGGACCAGGCGAAGATATCCATGTTGTTGGAGAGTAGTTCCTTCAACTGTATCCGTATTTCTGGCAAAATGGCATGCCCTAACAAGATGGTTTGTTCTGGATACTCCTTATTGAGAACCTATTTTTTTCCGGTTCATTTGATGTTGAGGGTTTGGCAACCTTTGCTGGTGGTTCATCGTCCACGTACATAACTTTCATGCTGGAATACAAAATTGCTACCCAGTTTCCGTCGGAAAGCCGCAAGCAGCGTGCGGTATGGAGGTAATCATGCTGAATTCTCTCTGAGATCGTCTTCCTAATAATACATCATGTCATGACGTTTCTGGCATAACCATGAAATTCACTATGACAGTGCGCGAGTGTTCGCCATCTGTGAGAGTCACAGGAAAAGCAATTTGGCCTAGTGGAAAGACAGCTTCATTGCAGAAACTAGTGACAGGAAAATCAACTGGTTTTAAGCGTGCCTTATCTTCTGGGTCGAGTTGCTTGAAACATTGTTCATAGATTATATCCATTGAACTTCCTGGATCTATGAACATATAATCGGTTCGGTAATGGCCGAAGATGCCGGTGATAATTACTAGACGTTCTTCTTGAGGACCTCCGAGAACAATAGGGAATACTACTTGTTGCTCTCGCCAATGCTGACTATGGCTTCGTTTGTTTGGCCTTCGTGAGGGACCTCCTTGTACCATATTTATCTGCTTTGGTTTGATTCCCTGGTGATTGATATCTTCTGAATTTTGTGCCACATCCTTTTGGCCACTGACTTGGATGTCCCACTGACGGGTTGACTGTGGGTCCAATGTTGCAGTGCCAGATTTTTCCTTGTTTATTTTTTGAGTATCAGATCTGTTGTACAATAACTCAGATCTGATGTTTTGTGCAAAAATCTGATTCATGGCATTCTGGAACCTGGTGAACCAGTACTCTGGAGTTTCCTCTGGGAATAGATTTGGGTTATTATGAACTCCCGTTTGTACCATGGAGCCCTGTTCCTCCAGAAAACTTCTGTTGCTTTTTTCGTTACCCATGATTCCGTCGATCTGGATATCTTGGGTTATAGGACCCTTAACTTCGGATCGAGGACCTGATGAGTGAATTGACAAGCTCTCTGCCATATAAAACAGAGAACGAAGAGAAAATGAATTGAAACAAAAAGAGATGAATAAAACTGAGAAATCTGTGGGCGCCAATGAAGAAACACTGGTTTAATTGATCGGAATCAACTGAACTAGGGGGTCTGAATCTGCATAAAAGGGTTTATCTCTTCTCGTTCGGTTCGTGGATGAATGATCTTCTTCTTCTCACAATAACTGCAAAACAACCGCCGTTAGACTCGCCACGGGGAGAATGGGGGTTCTCTCCGTGACCACCCTCCGGCGTGAGAATAAGTACATGATTTATGAAGAAGAAGAAGTGTAAGTGAAGTGAATGTCACTTGAGAATTGTACCTGAATTATCCTTCTATTTATAGCCGAAGTTTGGGAAGGAAAACTCGTTGGTGAAAAGTTGACGGAAAGTGCTATTTCCGTAAGAGGTTATTTTTCCCTCCATTAATCACTAACGATTTGAGTATGCACACGGATCGCTATTTTGATCAACAGTTGGGGTATTGCCACGTGGAAAGTGGGCAATTGAAGATCTCTCTTCAATTCCATGCCATCATCATGACTTCAAGGGAGCTTGGGATGATGCCATGTATCCATTCGGTTATAACCGATTGGTGGTGCATGATGGAGCCTTCTGGAAGGATACAACTGTAATCCTGTGTGGCTTTTCTTCATGTTAATTCTGTGGTAGCAGAGAAGTTGTTTTTATCCAAGTGTGGGTATTGGTTATGCGGGAATGTCAGCTAGGATTTTTATCCTAGCTGTTATGGAGATTGGCGCAAGGTTTAGCTAGTTTCCTTTGGGCACGCAGATGTTGCTCGTTACTTTTCTTCTTAGTCCTCTTTGTAGGACCAGTGCGCGGCCGTGCAAGGTCTAAAGGGGTTAGAAGGATGAGGATGTGGTATGATCCCAAGTACTCGTAGCAAGGTTTTTGGGACCTTACCCCTTCACATATGTTTCGGGTGGTGTTTAATGATGTTGATTGCGACTAGGATGCATGCTCACTTAGGATGGGACGAGGCCTTAGTGACTTAATAATGATGGTAGACGATATTTGAACTTGTTTGTTCTGTTTCAAGACAATATTTAATGTTTAATAACTAAATAAAACGAAACTTTGAATCCATGGTTGTGAAACAATACTTTTGTCGCTCCACTCCGCGACGTTTCCGCAGCGGTTTGTTGTTATACGCGGTCGGGGTGTGACAGAAGAGTTGGTATCAGAGCTCATGGTTATAGAGAATTAGGTTATTAGTAATGCTTTGACCTAGACTATAACCTTTCTAGGACCCTAACGCGAGTTTCTTGCGTTTAGATTCTAAAAAAAAACCGTCACCAATCTTTAGGTGATAACCACAACAAGAACACGAATAACAAATCCGTTTTGAAAATCAATCACCTATTCTTAGGTGATTTATTATAAGGTTTTGAACCTTCAAAGTTTCCAAAACGATTTTGAAAATAATCACCCACCCTCGGATGATTCGTTTTTGGCTTAGTGCCTTCTGAATTTTCAAAAATCTCGTCAAAGTTTGGGTCTAGATAATGTGAACACGTGCAATCTGGAAGGGTGGATGCCTGTATCCTGAGTTTTCTATCTAAGGCTAGAGTGTTCGTACAAATCCACATAATCGGACTAGTCACTCTTACCTGGGAACTCTTGGGGTGAGTGTCCACTTATAGGCTAAAGCATGTCTTCACGATACATTATATTGACCCATTTACTTTGATTAGTCAATGTGTGTAATTTGTTTGTTCGAGGTAACGAACGAATGATCACCTTCCTTATGTTTTGTCGATGTTTTCAATACCTCTTTTGTTTATCCAATTGTCAATCTCACTCGTTTCTCATGTTTCCTTGTTCTTTTTAGAATATGCCTCCTCGACGAGATGCACAACCTCAACCTAACGCCGAACTCGCAGCTATTATCACATAACAGATCGCTGCTGTGATTCCGAACCTAACAACTCAGATTAATCAAGCGAACAACAACAATAACAACAATGCTCAGTGTAGTTTCAAAACGTTTAATTCGGCTAAACCACTGAAGTTTTCTGGGTCTCAAGGAGCAACTGCGCTCCTACAATGGTTCGAGAGTCTGGAAAGCACGTTTAGACATGTTCAATGTCCGAATGAGCGAAAGGTTGAGTTTGCATCAAGTGTTTTTGAGAAACGTGCTCTAACATGGTGGAACGGAGTGATGCGAGATAGGGGTGCCGATGTGGCTTTAGCACAAACTTGGGAAGAGCTTTGGGCTCTCATGATGAAAGAGTTCTGCCCCTAAAATGAGATAAGGGCTTTGGAACGAGAGTTCGACGATTTGAAACAAGATGGGGGAGAACACCGTGCGTACACGGATCGTTATGAGGAGCTGAGTCTATTGTGTCCTACTATGGTTACCCCGTTGGAGAAAGCGATCGAGAGGTATATAGACGGTCTGCCTGATTCTGTGCAAGACATAGTTACTGGTAGTAACCCTACCACTGTTCGTCCGGCTATCGAATTGGCTGCAACTTCGACTGAGTCTCAAGTCAGAAAGGGTAAACTGACCCGCAAGGGTGAAAAAAGCAGTCAACCGACACCACACAAGACTAGGGAAAGGGCAAGAAAAAAGGGCGAGTCGTCAAGGAGGTCAAGGAAGCGAAAGGCTTCCCAGAATTTTGCTGTTACTGCACAAAACGCTCAGAACCCGCCAGCACAACCTCCTGCCAAGAAACCGTATGCTGGTACCGCACCTTACTACAATAGGTGCAACAGTCATCATGCTGCTCAACAAGCTTGTAAACAATGTACCACTTGTGGTAAACTTGGCCACACGGCCAACATTTGTCGATTGGGTCCGAATCAAGCTGCTCAGAATCAAGCTCCAGTTCAGGGAAACGCTGCCAGACCATTCCCACCTGGCTCATGTTATAATTGCGGAGAAATGGGTCACTTCCGAAACAACTGCCCAAAACTGGTAAACGCGAATGCAAACGCTAATCCCGCTCGTGGACGAGCGTACAATCTGAATGTAAATGAGGCACGTGCTGACAACGAGGTTGTTAACGGTACGTTCCTTGTTAACCATCAACCTGCATCTGTTCTTTTCGATTTTGGTGCCGATAGAAGTTTTGTATCGTTATCATTTAAGCCTTTACTTGCGATACCTAGAACTAAATTGAGGAAACCCTTATCTATCGAAGTTGCTACTGGTGAACCTCTTGTACTCGACTTTGTCATTCGCGATTGTTAATTGAACCTCGATAACCATCTTTTTCCTATTGACCTCACACCGATGCAACTTGGATATTTCGATATTATCATAGGAATGGTTGGTTAACTAAACATCATGCTGAGGTGGTTTGTTTCGATAAAATTGTTCGTATTCCTCTTTCATCTGGTGATGTTCTAGAAGTTCGTGGCGAGAAACCTTCAAATGGTTTGAAACTCATGTCGTGTATGAAAGCTCAAATTTATTTACGAAAAGGATATGTGGCCTTTCTGGCACATGTCACAGAGGAGAAAGGCAAGAACAAGTGTATTCAAGATATTCCGATTGTTCGAGATTATCCAGAGGTGTTTCCCGATGAACTGTCTGGTTTGCCTCCAATTCGTCAAGTCGAATTTCATATTGACCTTGTACCTAATGCCAACCCGATTGCTAAAGCACCTTATCATCTTGCACTGTCTGAGATGCAAGAGTTACCGAAACAGCTTCAAGAGTTATCTGACAAAGGATTCATTCGTCCGAGTTATTCACCTTGGGGCGCTCCAGTCTTATTTGTTAAGAAGAAAGATGGATCTTTCAGAATGTGTATCGATTATCGTGAGCTTAATAAGCTTACCATCAAGAATCGATATCCCCTACCACGAATTGATGATCTTTTTGATCAGCTTCAAGGTGCTACATGTTTTTACAATATCGATCTGCGTTTTGGGTATCATCAGCTTCGTGTACTCGAAGAAGATATTCCCAAAACTGCTTTCCGTACGAGATATGGTCACTACGAGTTCACTGTCATGCATTTTGGTTTAACAAATGCCCCAGCTGTTTTCATGGACTTAATGAATAGGGTTTGTAAGCCTTATTTAGAAAAGTTCATCATTGTGTTCATTGATGACATTCTTATCTATTCGAAGTCTCAAGCTAATCACGAACAACACCTTCATCTAACAATGGAACTCCTAAAGAAAGAACAACTTTATGCTAAATTCTCCAAGTGTGAATTCTGGCTTAAGGAAGTTCAATTTTTGGGTCATATACTCAACGAGCAGGGTATTCATGTGGATCCTTCCAAAATTGCTGCTATTAAGGATTGAAACACACCTACGACACCTACATAAGTTCATTCTTTTCTTGGTCTTGCTGGGTACTATCGTCGATTTATTTCGAACTTCTCGAAGATCGTGGTTCCTCTCACCGCCTTGAATCAGAAGAATAAGCCTTTTGAGTGGGGACCTAAACAAGAGGAAGCTTTCCAAACGCTAAAACAAAAACTCTGTGATGCTCCTGTGTTATCTTTGCCCGATGGAAACGATGATTTTGTTGTCTATTGTGATGTGTCGAATCTAGTCCTTGGTTGTGTCCTTATGCAACGAGGTAAAGTTATAGCTTATGCGTCAAGATAACTAAAAATTCACGAGAAGAACTACACCATTCATGTTCTTGAGTTGGGAGCTGTGGTTTTTGCACTCAAAATTTGGAGACACTATCTTTATGGAACGAAATGTGTGGTTTTCATAGACTACAAAAGTCTCCAACACATTTTCAATCAGAAGGAGCTAAACATGAGGCAACGACGCTGGGTTGAGCTATTGAACGATTACGATTGCGAAATTCGCTACCATCCTGGTAAGGCGAATGTCGTAGCCGATGCGCTAAGTCGAAAGGAACGAGCTAAGCTTCATTCTATTCACACTCTATCCGATATCCAATCACGTGTCCTCCAAGCACAACGATCATGTGTAACCAAATGCTTATTGAAATATGAGCTACCACTTCAACTTGAGCTTAAACTCGAAACGAAAGACGATGGGTTACTCTATTTCAAGAATCGTTTGTGGATTCCAAAACAAGACGATCTTTGCACTTTAGTAATGGACGAATCTCACAAGTCTCGATATTCTATCCGTCCTGGTGCTGACAAAATGTACAAGGATCTTTGTACTCAGTACTGGTAGCCTGGTATGAAGAAGGATATTGCATTGTATGTATCGAAATGCCTAACTTGTCTCAAAGTCAAGGCTGAACACCAACGACCATCTGGTTTGCTTGTACAACCAGAGATACCGGTATGGAAGTGGGAGAACATTGCGATGGATCTCATCAGAAAGTTACCGTGCACATCTAGAGGTCACGATGCTGTTTGGGTAGTTATTGATCGATCTACGAAGTCAGCTCATTTTATACCGATTCGCGAGGATCTATCTGCTGATAAACTTCCCAAGATTTATGTTGACGAGATTGTATCTCGACATGGTGTTCCTTTGGATATCATATCTGACCGTGATGCTCGATTCTCATCTCACTTTTGGAAGACCATGCAATCTGCTATGGGAACCCAACTAAATCTGAGCACTGCTTATCATCCCCAAACAGATGGACAATCCGAGAGGACGATACAAACATTGGAGGATATGCTTAGAGCATGTGTGATAGACTTTGGTGGTAATTGGGATTCTCATCTACCGTTGATCGAGTTCTCTTACAACAATAGTTATCATGCTAGCATTAATATGGCACCATTTAAAGCTTTATACGGTCGAAAATGTCGTTCACCTGTCTGTTGGAATGAGATCGGTGAAGCTCAGCTTACTGGACCCGAGCTCATTCTGGAAACAACAGATAAAATCAAGAAAATTCGCGATAATCTTATGACAGCTAGAAGCCGTCAAAAGAGTTATGTGGATATGCGACGTAAGCCCTTGGAATTTCAAGTCATAGATTCTGTCCTACTCAAGGTGTCCCCTTGGAAGGGAGTGGTGAGATTTGGAAAGAAAGGAAAACTTGCACCACAATACGTTGGACCATTTAAGATTGTTGAAAGAATCGGAAAGGTTGCCTACCGACTAGAGCTACCTCCAGAACTTGGGAATATTCACCCAACATTCCACGTGTCCAATTTACGAAAGTGTTTGGCCGATACTGATCTTCATATTCCACTCGACGAAATTCAAGTTGATGAAACGATACACTTTGTCGAGAAACATGTGGAGATAGTGGACCGTGAAATCAAGCAACAGAAGAACAAGTGAATATGATTAGTCAAGGTTCGCTGGGAGTCCAAACGTGGCCCAGAGTTTACTTGGGAACGTGAGGACCAAATGAAAGCAAAATATCCACATTTGTTTTCACAAGTTTCCTCTAGTTAAAATTTCGGGACGAAATTTCCTAAAGTAGGGGAGACTGTGACATTTGTGCTCTGCAAATGATGTATGATGTAAAACAATATCAGTTATCAATAAAACAATGTGTTTTGGTGTTAATATTTATGTATTTGTGTTTGACTATTTTACGTTTTGATTCTAGTTCGATTTCAAGCTTTAAATCGCTTTCTGGAAAGTTATACACGAACTGATGCGTAATTGCAATCAGTTTAACGCGAAAAACACTATGAAATAGTGATATAGGCTTAACATACCTTAAATAACCTTTACATAACTTAGAAATCAGTTTTGAAGGGTTTGGTGTGTCGAAAACAAGTTTATTCGATCACAGGGACTATTTATGACAAACTACGAAAGTATGCCTATTCGTATAGTAATGAACATTCTGGAACATGATCATAAGCTAAACATACTTTAAATATCCTTTACATAGCTTATAAATAGGCTTTGAGGGACTCGGTATGCGAAAATACACTTATTTGATCAATAGGGACTAAAAGCGTCAAAAAGTGCATAAGTTTGCATTTACGCGCATATCTCACGTTCTGAACATATCCAGACATCCAAAAACTTTTGTAATCATTAAAATATTTTATTTTAGTGATTGGAATGCAAAAATACCATTCGTCGCGTAATTTGGATCATTTTCGCGTCTGTTCGAGTTTTCGTCATAATTAACCTAATAACGTGACCGTACGACCAAACGAACCGACATCCGAGATGTTTTCAAGCATATTTCTTGTTCCATATACTTTAACATCCTTGTGGAGCCTTGAAATTGGGTTAACGGGGCTTAAACGCGTCGAAAAACAAGTTTGGAGGCTGCAGGGACCTGTTCTGCCATTTTTGAAACTTCAGAAAGGGGCTTGGCGTAGGGCGACGCCTGAGGGTGTTTGCTGTAGCGTATGATGAGGCCCCTATCTGGACAGAAACATTGAATCTGGTTAAAACAGCCTGTTCTCATGGTTTTAATCCCTGATTTAGCATACCATTTGCTTGTTTTTGTGCTCCCCTTGTATTCTAAACTATGGGCCACATGTGTATGGCCAAGATCAGGCCTTGATCCTTGCAAAAACACATGTAATGATCTTGTGAATTCAAGTTTCCTATAAATACCCATCAAGTTTTATTCTTGTTCCTTGCTCAAATTGATCTAATATGCTCTAAGTTGAAGCTAAGGCTTCATACCTAAGTGTTTTAGTTCAATTCTTCCTAGCTTGGACCTTTTGTAAGCTTCTTTCATGCTTGTTTATCATTTTCAAGCATGAAAGTCAGACAATGTTTGACTTTCTGCTTTGACCATGAATTGGTCAACACAAAGTTCGTTTGAACTTTGCAACGTGAGTTTAATCACGATGGTTATAGTCCCTTGTGACTATACCTACTGATTTCCACGTCGATTAGTCGAAGTGACGAGTCAAAGTTTCGGTCAAAATGCCGATTATGCGCATTTTGCGACGATGCTATTTTCAGGTATCAAAACACTTTGTTTTGATATCAAACTTGTTTTCTAACTTAGTTAAACATGATTTAACATGTTTAACTCGTCACTTTTATTCTAGTGCTTGTATAGGGTCGTAAGTCAAGCGGTCTTGACAACTGCTTAGACTTTCGAACCCGACCTGTTTGGTCTATCGTTAGGATCCGAGCAAACATATATTGTGACCATAGTTGTATAGGGAATAACCTTCCGAGGTTATACCTTATCGTCACTTAGTTTAATTAGTTTTATGATAGGTAGTTTATATGCCTTAGGAAAATGACCAAAATGCCCTTTTCATGCATAATTTGAATTTAAGCATATGTAACTTAAATTTTGCCACTTAAACTGATTATGTAACATATTTAAACATGTTAGGGCATATAATACTTGTCATAGGACTACTTAGGCGTCTCGAACGCGCATTCGCGCGAACGACGCGTTAAAGTAGCGTAGACTACCTTAACGGGTCGTAAGCACTTAGGATAGGTTCCGATTTAGAATGTAGGCTTTGTTAAACCATATCACATGAGTTCCAATACTCATTTGGTTTACAAGACCTCATTCTACCCGATCTTCCGATTTAGGTGTCGATTTATTAACATAGTGATCCAATTACTAGGTGCTACTTGATTTCCTTGGTTTACCCGAGCTTTGTTAAGTTCAATTAGATCGAGGATACTTTGCACTTCAATGTGAGTACATAGTTCCCCTCTTTTACTATTTTCAATTGTTTTTGGGTGATTCATATGTGTTAAACGATTTCGATGATTTCAAAAACGAATACTATGGTTTATATTAAACATAACGATTTCGATAATGTGAACGAACTTGTTTGGGATGTATTTACATAACGAATGACATTCATTAACAATGATCAAGCCAACCAGTAGTATGTTATGGTACCATAGGATCTAACAAATCCCGTTATCGGACTGCCGCCATGGTTATGTATGGGGGTTATGTGGGTAACGACTGAACCTGATGATTGTTAACTTAACCTTTGGTGGTTTGTTAATACGAATTGAACGATGGACGAGTTACGAAGGTTTGAATGTATTCATGAGACGACCAAAAGTAGTTTCCACAATTAAAACGAGAACGATTTGAACGATTTGAACGATTTTGAGCGATTGAATGATTTTGAACGATTGAACGATTTTGAATGATTGAAACGATTGAAACGATTTGAACGATTTGAACGATTTAAACAAGTTAAATGAATTGAACAAACGATTGGTTTTGGTTTGTGATTAGATAACGGGACGAGTGTAATATGATAAAAGCATGGTAGATACGCCGCTGGTACTTCTTATATATAAGTGCTTTCATCATATTATATTCCGTGGCATTATTTAGTTCATTTGGGCGAACGATTTTAAACGACGACACACAACGATCTTTACTAAACAATATAAACCATACGAGTTTTATTACGAGAACGATTTACAATTTGGTTTACATAAATGAATGTTTTAGTCTAGATTCATGGCAACAAGGTTTTATAAACTATAACCAACTTGTCTTGAGTTGGTTAATCATATTGCAACACTAAACACTTTTCAAAACAAGGTTTTTAATTATCGACTTTTATAGTCAAATGAGGTATTGCAACATGTATACGAGTCATGAATCTGACACACTCACAAAACCTATGTGCTCGACGACATTTCTTTGCTGACTTTATTTTGCATATGTTTCAGGTGGTGTTTAATGATGTTGATTGCGACTAGGATGCATGCTCACTTAGGATCGGACGAGGCCTTAGTGACTTAATAACGATGATAGACGATATTTGAACTTGTTTGTTCTGTTTCAAGACAATGTTTAATGTTTAATAACTAAATAAAACGAAACTTTGAATCCATGGTTGTGAAACAATAATTCTGTCGCTCCACTCCCCGACGTTTCCACCACGATTTGTTGTTTTACGCGGTCAGGGTGTGACAACCTGGACCTAAGAAACTGGGGCTTGGACATACTGAATTTGTCGAACAGGGGCTTGAACATATTACACTGGAACAGGTGTTACAGGGTGTGCATAATGAGCTGTGTTTACATGAGCACCAGAGGTATATTGGGAATAGTGCACAGTGTTTTGTGTGTTTTAAGGTCTAGAGATAGGATATGTTATGATTGGTCCACTGTTTTGGCTTCTACATTCTCTAGCAAAATGTCCTAGCCTGTTACACTTGTAGCACTTTAGTTTTGATTTATCCAACCCCACTTTTAGATTCCCATGTAACCCTGGAAATTTTCTTCCTGTTCTCTTATAAAACTTGCTGGTTCTTACACTTAGCAGTGCCAGTTGATGCAATATGTCCATTTCCTCCAGATCAGTGGGATCAAAATGCTGGAGATCATTAGATTTCAAAGGATAAGTTGTCAGAATTCTGGTTTTCTCCACTTGCTGTAAAAGCATAGTTGGATGAGTAAGAATCAGAGTTGTTAAAAGCTCCACCAGCAGTTATGTCAATGTAATGATCCTAACTCTGATCCTTACTACTACCAGATTCTTCTTGACCCAGAAGTGCTGTGTTACCAAAGGTGTAATCACCAGCAACCTTCCCAGATTCTTGTAACTTCTTTTTCTGGATCAACTCTTTCTTATAAGTGAGAAGTCGACCATGAAGTTGGGTCAGACTTAATTCTTTGAATCCAACAGAGTTTCTAGTCACAAAAGAAATTGTGTCCCATTTGTCAGGTAGCAATCTTAGAAACCTAATATTTAGAGTTGACTTTGAAAATTCAACATTAACAAGTTTAAGTCACTAATGAGACAACTAAAACGTTCAAACTGTTGTGTTAGTGATTCTCCTTTGACATGGCAAAACATTTCATACTATTGATTCAAAACCTCCATGTTATTTTCGATAACCTCTTCTGTTCCACCGAACTGGTCTTTTAGAGCATCCCACAGCTCTTTGGCACTGTTATGATGTAACAGTCCAGCATAAATGTCATTTGGAAGAGCTGAGGCTACTATGCTAAAAGCCTTTGTATCTAATTCAATTTTTTGAAAATCTTGTTCTGAGTAGTTTTCAGGGCTTCTAGGCACAAAGCCTTTGGGATCTTCAGTACTAGGCACCATTGGAACATGTGGTCTAAAGATGACTGACTTCTAGCAGCCGATATTTTGCTGAGCTAACACATGGCCCATCCTACGTTGCCAGATATTGTAGTCGGATCTGACAAGCATAGGTGGCTTGAATAGTGTTTCGGTGTTGTGAGGGTTGTATGATTGTGATGTCAACTTGGTTGATTTTACAAAAGTTTTTGAATAATCAACTTTGTACGTGATTACCTTTTACTCTGTTTTTTTTTTCAACTGATACAAACAACTTTAAATATCAATAGATTTGAGCTGAACTTTTATGTCAAATTGATTGTTAGATCGAATTTGACTGTCCTAAGCTCTGATACCAATTGTTAGGATCTGATTTTCTTTTGATTGTATTGTTTAACAGAAATAGAAGATGAAACATAGAAAGATGTGCAGCGGAAATGGAAATAAACTTTATAATACAATCAAAGAAGAATGGTTTTCATCATACATGATTTCATTAGTCAAAAGATTGTATGAATTACAAAAGTTTAACTATGCATGCATCAACACTAAACCCCCCTTCAGCCTGAGCTCACTAATTTGTTCGTATAAGATGATTGGTGCAAAAGAGCTAATAGAACAGTACAGGTACTGTTCTATTTATAGTACAATCCTAACCACTGAGCATCTAATGCTGACGTCACCTAGACAGTGACATCTAACAGACTAACAAACTCTAACAACTGATACATGCAAAACACTGATACAATAAACAACTGATTACATAAACACTGATGCAGCTTCCCACTGTTGTTGCCTAAGCACTGATGTTGGAGATCAGTGCTTTCTCAAAAGGTGATCAGACCTTGAGTTAGCAGTGCTTTAGTCTTCATCAGTACTTGAAAAACATCAGTTGTTAGGACTTCAGTCTTTATACATCAGCAATTCTTTGATTAACAGTTGTTGTGAAGATCAGCACTTAGAATCATCAGCTGATAGAAAACAATGCCATTGGGGAGAATCTAGGACATGCACGGCTTATTGTGATCAACTGTTGAGAACCAGTTTTGGCTTTTCATATCATCTGTTCTTCTGGGCTTGATTACATGGGCTAACAACTTTAGGACGAAACGCCTCTCTGACCTCCCAAACCTCCATGCAATAACCTAAGCCACTTTTTTAAAGTTGTATGGCGTTTTAGACAATGTGTGGCATATTTAGAGAATGTGTGGAGTGTTAAGTTGTGTTTACCTGTTCTACTTATATAATGACCTTTTTTTTAGCACGAGGTAGATATATGTTTTTGGCGGTAAAAACATTAGTAATTATATTTTTTTGATGTATATTTTTTGTATCATTTGTCATGCTATGTAGGATGCAGACCTATAATGTGACAGGTAATTATGACGTTTTGAAAAGATAAATAAATTCAATTACGATGGCGTGACTTTTAATATAATAAATGTTAGTAATAAAGTTTTTTTCGTTTCAGTTACTATTTGCAGTTACTGTTTGTTCAGCTTTATCTGTTAAGGTTGTAACATGTCCCATCTGTTTAGGGTTTGGTGTTTTGTATTTAATGTCGTTTAGATAAAGATGACACATTGTTTTAATGGCGTTTAGTTAATTTTTGGAGTTTTTACTAATAACTGGTTAAAGTAATTTTATTATAAGTTTTGGTATTTTGGCGTTTTATATAGCAGCAACGTGTTTGGCCAGGATCCGTTCTCACAGTTTTCACACTTTTAGGCGTTTGGTGTTTGTAGCATTTCGGCTTTTTATAAGCAATTTACAGAAATAATGTATTTTATCAGTGGAGAATTAGATAACAAACCACAGAAAATGACCCAAAAAATAGAAAATGAAAAAAATAAAAATGCTAATCCAATTTGTCATCCAAATCTTCACTGTCATCAGTCTCTTCTTCTTGAAGTTTTTGTGCCTTGAACCTTTGAATACCTTAGATAGATGTCGATTTTCCTACATAACGCCCGACTCTAGACGAAGCTGAATAGTCAGTAAAATATGGCATCTTGGTTTTTGGTGGATCTGTTATTGTTTGTTGTTGTAGTGGTTTTGTGGAGTTTTGGAGACATAGATCGATACCCGTATGCATGGATGCTATTTGGCCGTCATCCTCATTATCATCATGGAGTCCAAAATAGGATTTACACTGGGATCACTGTCATCAGTCTCTTTTTCTTGAAGATTTGTCCATCTCATTCAGTAAAATCTTATAGAGTTACCCACCTCACCTAAGAATTCATTCATTGAAACTTCATGCAGAACAATACTGAATATCCAAGAAACGAGGTTTGCCATCTGTGTTTTTTTTTAAAAACTTTTTTTTGGCATTTTAAGTGAGTGGTGTTTAGGAAACATGGCGTTTGTTTTTGGGTATGATCAATGGAAGGTGCTGAGATGTTTTTTTTATATGATGTTTTTGGCATGTAGTTAGGCGAGATTTTATTAAAATAAATGCTTGTAATAAAGTATCTGTCGTTTCAGTTACTGTTTGTATTTTACTATTTTGTTCAGCTTTATCTGTTAAGTCTGTAATACGTCCCATCTTTCAAGTTTAGCGTTTTATATGGCGTTTTGTAGACCAAGATGATAAAATACACTAACTAAAACACATAAAAAATTTACACAGAAAAAACAATTTTTATTATTTGGCGTTTTGTATTTAATGGCTTTTGTGACATTTTGGCGTTTGTAAATAATGAGAGAAATATAGTGTTTTATTATTTGGAGTTTTGTATTTAATGGCTTTTGTGGCATTTTGGCGTTTTGTAACTAATGAGAGAAATATAGTATTTTATTATTTGAAAAGTACATAACAAACACAGAAAAAATTACATAAAAGAAAAATAAAATTAAAACTCCTCGTCAGAAGGGACTTTGTCTGAGAAGTATCCATCACTACCATCGTCTTCATCTTCGAATTCTTCTTCCAGTCTCTCATCCAAGTCATCACTTTCACTCTCATTGGCTTCTTGTTCTTGAAGATTTTGAAGCCTCCATTTGAACATGTCATGCGTCAACGCCAATTTTATGTTTATGTCTGTGTTCAAACATGTGGCATTGTGTAACTCCTCTAAGAATCCAAGACCCTGCTTGGTGATGATGTCTTCAAGCATGTAGTCTTCCTGCGCTCCGTTGTCACATATAACGGTGACCATGTCTGTATCTTCATCAAAACGCCATGACGTGATGGCTGGGTCCATTTTTACATTTGCTTTGTTTGGTCCAAATTTTCTGGTTAATCTTCTTATAACCTTAGGTGTATCATCACAGTGGTTATAAAAAAGGGACGCCAGGTGATATGATCCCCCTCTGTACGTCTTCTTCCATGTTCAAAATGGCTTTGATTGTTTTAACAAATACTTTTCTTCTGTTGTCAAAATGGAACATGAATCTTCTGATTCTGTGGGTGTATCTCCACCAAACGATGGGTTGCCATTTTGGCGTTTTGGTTAAATTTGGCGTTTTGGTTAAAGATGACGTTTTTAGTATGATCAATGGAAGTGATGATTGAAGCGATGGTAACGTCGTTTATATAATGATGTTTTTCGATCATAGTTTAAGAGGGAATTTTTTGTAATAAATGCTAATAATTGACTTTCAGTTACTGTTTATTCCATCTACCTGCTATGTCTGCAACCCGTTTTATCATTAAGGTTTGGCGTTTTGTATTAATGGTGTTTTAGTCGTTTTGAATGGCGTCTTGCTTATTAGTTTGGCGTTTTGAATTTGAGTAGTAATAAGACCTTTTTACCCTTAATGAAATACGTTCAAGTGATAAAATTGATGTTATTTACGAAAACGCCACCGCGCCAATCTAGTCCATAGATTGTTTTGATCTTACGATCCATAAGCGTTCTCACCGTTCTTGTAACATCCCTATTTTTATATAAGAATTATAGGTTTGGTTAAATTTATTAACCACTAGTAACTAGTTTATTTTTAATATAAATATTCAACCCAAATAGTTTTAAACACTATTTTATTCATAGTTGGTTAAAATATTATATTAATTAATTGGCTTATATAAGGTTGACCTTTTTATTTAAAATAAAAAGTCTATAACAACTTCTATCATTAGATGGGTAGATTACAGTTGAATGTTAGAAAAAGACGAGCCTAGTGACCGTCTAAATATTAAATTATAAAAATACATTGTATTTTGAACCTACTCTATTTTTAATGAAACTTAGACCCAAATGTAGACACAAATATTCTGGTTCTAATGACATATTATTATTTTATAAAACGTTGTATTTTAGAAGTTATAAAACGCCAAATAAGTAAAGCCTTGAATTAATTATAAAATATATAAGTTAATAAAATATAACAATTAGCATAATAAAATCTACGTAAAGAAATAAAGAAATAAAGAAATAAATAAAATAAAAACTAAATTACATTACTTGTGTACGTGTGCATGTGTATAGATAAAATTACAATTGAAATTGATTTCATTTGTGTAGTGTAGGTGTCTCAAAGATGGATTTCGAAATAAAATATATGGATGACAAAGACTTATTGTAGCTTAGCCTTCATGCTAAGTTTCAAATATAAATAGAAGAATAAGATTCAAATGGTTCATCTTTCCTTCTTTATATCTCTCACCAGTTTTTTCCCAACTCTCTCTCTCATATTCTTTTTATTTTATTTTTTCCCCTATAATAATAATAATAATAATGCCAAGCCCTGTTTTAAGTGTTTTAACTCCAGATCATCGCTACCCTTTCCGATTGATCTGAGCCTCATAACACATGTCAGGGTTCTGCCCGACTAAGTTATTGGGATACTGTCTCGGGACATCGGGACAAGGTTGATTTAGGGGTACTATACTTAAACACGAGTACAAAAAAATATATATTTATAGCTCAAAAGTTATACCCAAAATTTATACCCGGAGGCTTTCTAGTTGAACCCTAAAGTTACAAAGTGAGTCCATTCTCTTTTCTCACTATTTTATTCCCTTTTTCTTTATAATATAATTATATTAAAAAATGTCCCAAACCATAACAACTCTTATCAAAACTATTATATTATTATTATTATTATTATTATTATTATTATTTATATTTTGTCTAAAAAGAAACCCTAATTGAGACACCCAAGTAATCCTGCACAATCCCAAAATTTTCAGAATGATTAGAATCAGGATCAGGGCCCCTAAAAACTCAGGGGGGGTATTCCCTACTCGACGATTATCCACATATCTCGCTGTCTAATTCGAATTTATTATTTCCGTCGACTCAGCTAAACTCCAAACACACGTGGCAACCATCTGAGTATAGGTTAGCAGTCGCGCTGCGCGACGGCTATAGGTGTTACCAGTCGCGCTACGCGACTGGGTCAAAATTTCAGTATAAATAGAGGATGTTGGGACTTGATTCTGGGCTCTGAAACGACGAAGAAACTCAAAATACACGCTGAGATATCGTCCAAATACTCTCACAACACATACAAATCACTAATTAGTAGGGGGTGCTGCTACGATACAGGGTATTAACTCAATCGCTGCTACGATTCAATGTCCGATCGATGGAAACTATCCGATGGATGTTTAAGCGTTATCCTTTGTCATTAATCGTGATTCCGACAGGATGTTTGAGTACCACCCGAACTCGGGGAATACTCTGTCATTCGTTGTGAATCCGATGGATGTTTAAGTGATTGCACTTTGTCATTCGTTGTGAGGGTTTTAATCTCGTGAGTTATCGTAAATGCTGTATTAAGTTATCTACCTAGTTCGTGTGCACTAGGTTACAAGGCTAAATCAATAGGTTAAGCTCTGCCTGTATAAATCTGCAATATATCAAGGCTTATCTGTAGATTAAACTTTGCCATATGAATCTGCATGCTTATAAAGTGAGTCATTCTCTTTTTATCAAATTATTTTCAAAATCATGTTTATTTTCAAAGGTTATAATTACAGTGATTAAGTTTATGTAATCACCAAATTACAGCCGGTATGTGGGGTATTGTGCACATTACTACTGTTGTTATCACTTTAGGTGGGCGAACCTAATTAGTGATATTCGTCCTTCATTGGGGCAGCTAATGGTGATATGACCACAGTCACCGAAATGAGTCGAGTGACAAATACTGTGGGTAGTTGGTTTGATATCAGAAACATTGTAATCTTTCTTAATACTGTGAATTATAACAAACGAGTCGTTTTCATAAAATGAATGATTCACTCAGTATTTCCCGCTGACAAAACCGTTTTCAAACATGTTTCAGGTAATTACAGTAGATTGGAGTAAAAGATGGATACGACACTGAAAGGCATCAAGAAGTGGCTTATTTTATTAATTAAATCAAATTAAGAAATATTGTTTTATGTAATAAAAATTTTAACTTTATTTAAGCTACCATTGTAAAACCTGGGTTTATCCCATCTATTTAATAAATAAAATCCGGTGCTTTCTAAACTCTTATATTTTTCCTAACTCACGGTCCTGATGAAATTTCCGCTGCAATGTTTTCAAAATAATCACCGGTACCACGGGCTGTTCGCGGCTCCCGATTCCGTCCAGGGTGGGTCGGGGGTCGTGACAGTTCTCACACCTTTCACCGTTTTCCCTAAATCCTGACCTTATATATATATATAAAATCTTGTGAATAATAACTAGGAACATTTAATCTTGTGAATAATAATTAGGAACATTTAACCTAGTTAATGATAAGTTGTTAAATAATGAAATCCTGAATTCTGGTCCTTTTTATAACGAACTGAACATGAGGGACTAAAATAGTCAAGTGGGTTAAACTTGTTTTACTAAAAACCAAAACAAAAACACAACACACACTCTTGTGCGTGCGTATATGTGTATGCGTGACCAGAGCCAAGAAAAACCCCCAACCCTTCATACACTAAATTGATGAAATTAGAGGGCTAATTGGGATTGTTATTGGTTTATGGATCAAGAAAACTAATCATCCATACATAACTAACCTAAGGTATGTTGAAATTTTAAGTTTGATGAAGTTGGGAATATTGATGAACACCATGAATTGCAATTCTTAAATGGATTGTAGAAATTATGGTGAAATTAATAATGTGCAGATGCTTAGAGATTAACCCCTTTTATAAGATTGTGAAAAACAAGTGTTATAATAGTGTATGGAATCATTAGTCTTGTGTATATATAAGTGGGTTTTAATTCACTAATAAGACATGAAAAACGTTCAAACTGCTGAGTAAGAGTCCCCCCTTTGACATGAGTGAAGGTTTCATATTGATGGTTAAGGATTTCTCGAGTATTTTCGATAAAATCCTCCGTCCCACCAAATTGTTCCTTAGCGCATCCCACAACTCCTTTGTACTATTACAATGTAACATGCCAGCATAGATATTTTTTGGTAGAGCCTTAGCCATGATACTAAAGGCTTTCGCATCTAGCTCGAATTTTTGATAACCTTGCTCAAAATAGTTTTTCGACTTCTTCGGCTCGAATACATTGGGGTTTTGGCACTAGGTACCATCGGAACATGAGGTCAGAAGATAACAAATTTCCATCACCCAGTGTTTTGTTGAGTTAGTATGTGCCCCATCATACGCTGCCAGATATTGTATTCAGACCTGACAAGTATATGTGGTTTATTACTGAAGCCGGTGTTGTGTGGGTCGTTTTGTGCCATTTTCTCAAGTTCTTTTAAATAAAAACAGAGTATGTGAAAGACACTTGTTTAGTTCTTCACTATACAACCCGGAGCTACGAACTGAATT